>JAASGX010000926.1:0-11742 GCA_023334415.1 Phytopythium chamaehyphon | reverse complement strand
TTTTGCTCGTCTTCCTGCCTCGTTTCGGACCGATACAAACCACTCGTGCTCTTCCATAGCATGTGCCAACGTTGCTGCTCGGAACCTTGTCCATTCGTGTCTCCAACTGCGCGCTCGCTTTGTCCTTTCTTTGCTTCTTTTCTTCGTGAAGTGATAATAGTAACGCTGACCAGCAAACTAAACTTGATAGTACTTGATAGGTTTTTGCACCATCACCAGTCCGTCGTGGTCCCGCGGCTAGAGTAGCAGGTTGCACTGCGCGAAACAGGTATTGCCTGATGGCGCACTTGAAGCGCGTCTGGATCACTCCACGCAGACACTCATGAGCCATACTGAAGCGCCTTGTCGCAGATGCATCTGGCCACACCTCGCGGTTCAACTATCCGGTGCCACATTCCGACTTGAGTCGGTATACCAGCTGACAGCTGCACACTTGAGGGCCATGTTTCAGCGCACGCACGGGCATCGATTAGCCGCTGACTCAACACCGAGTTCACAGTAGATTCGTTTGGTACCTCCGCTCTCTGCAGCTACTTACCTCATTCACTTCTACAAGTAGGACCGACACAAGTACATGCTCAACAGAGCCTATGCCATGCAGCGCGAGGGATTTCAGCGCGGCAGGTCTCATTGCACGCAGAGCCAGATTCGCAATCTTTCGCTATGTTACCTACATCTGTGTGGCAATCACATTTGGCCCCGGGGCGTATTAAGGTTCCCATTTGTCAGTGAAACGATCATTACGACGCTGGGTAGCGAACGGCGTTTTCGTCGCCAGACCATGTCGTTGGTCGACACGCCAGGTCGCCCGCACACGATGCGAGCCATTTCAGAGGCAGCTGGGCAGCATTTGCTGGTCGGAGGCTGGGAATGTGAATGCTGCATCGAGGAGACGCCTGCGGCGCACACCCCGCGAGCTAGCATGGACTATTTACATTCATTCTGGAAATTTGTTTTCACCGTACCGCCGCAAGATTCCGCCGAAGACATCAAAGCCACTACAAGGAGACGGACCTCAAGCTGGTGTCAACATGCTGGCGCCGACCACTACAGCGAAGACTCAAGCCACCATCACCCGGTGCCCTTCTCATCGCCTTACCACCACCGCCTGGCGACACCAACGTCCCGCACGACGTGCTTGACGGCGCGGATGATGGCTCACTGGACGACTCCGAGCCGCGGCTCGAAAAGCTGATAAGGGACACGAGCAACCACAACCGCAAGCTCATCCACCACATCGAAGGTTAGATCTACAGTGATGCCGACTTGATGCGGACCAATCTAACTACCCTCACCATATTTTCTTTTATCACCACCACCGGATGCAACGTTTGGAAGAGTAAAACCACTCTCAACTTTGGTGTACATCTTGAAAGTCATCACAAAATTATTCTCGCCTAGCGAAGGCATACCGCGCGAGCTCTTGATAGAAACAGCAGCTTTGATCAAGAGAAAGTATTGAAAGTACTGGTGGACTTTTTCGTGGCTGGTGCTCATCCTTTCATATTAGTTGTAAAGAAGGAATTTGTGGCCTTCTCCAGCGTCATTGCTCCGGGTTTCCAGGCACCAGTTCGCCATACGATTAGAAAAAATAGTCATGACGCGCCGACAGGCACAAAAAAGCACGCCCGTGCTCGGCTGTTGCATGATTTGCAGATCCGCAGAGCGAGTCTCACAACCGACAAGTGAACTTCTCCAGCAAAAAGATTGCTTGAATGGTTGTAGCACTCCACTACATTGACAGCAATCTGGAGTTTTGTTCTGTCATTCTGGGTTTCAAGCATGCATGCTACCACACGGCGGTAAAGGTCGTCGATGAATTGAGTATGGACGATTACCGCTGCCAATGCCTCGAGCAATGATACCATGATGCGTTTTATCAGAACTCATCTACACCACCACATTGACCCTATGCAGCGCAAATACTAATGACGTGTGAAGTTGAGCTTGTAAATCAGCCTGCACCAATCTTACAAGAGGTCGTACGACTGCGATGTGCGGCAAATGTTTTACAATTAGCGGTCAATTAAAGTTTGGATGCGGTCCCGCTTGTACACTCCTCGGTTGGCAAGCTTCGAGATCTGTGCTAAAATATCCACGACTCATCCAAGCTAAGTGAGTCGAATGTGTGCGAGACGTTGAAGGTAAAGCACCCTGAGCCTATCCTAGACGTTGAGACGAGATGGAAGAGAATTTGGCTGATGATTGAGCGGGTTAGCTCTATTCGACCTCAGCTTCAAGAGCTGATGGTCAAAATCAGGGTCAGCTGCACCGACTGCACTGACCTGTCGATTGGCCCGGACAAATTCAAGAACGCCGTACCGACTGGCAATTTCATCCGTCAGACACTGTGCTAACGAGGCAGAGTTGAGTGTTCAGGTTCCAGTCGATCCCCCAATCTTGAAGAGCGAGTCCCACTTCAACCAACCACAGCGATACCGCGCGCCAATTGGCCATTCGGATAGGAGTCAGCTTGCGCGATTGGCTAAAAAAAACATTCAGAACCATGGAAGAGGAGTCAGCACCCACAACCGCCATATTCACTAGAACCCACAATGTTTATCGGCCACCAGCAGCAACACCACGAACGCGACATGCGGCCGCACAACTGATCCTTCCGCCCAAGCGCCAGCGCTCATGACGCCGCGGCTGCTGCTGCTGCTGCCGCTGCTCGCCGCGCTGCTCGCGCCCCTAGGTGCGTCCCTATACATATTGCGCTCCTGTATATCGCGCTGCTGTCCGTGAGCTGACGGCGCGGGTCCCCCAGCGGCGGCGGCGGCGTGCGCCTCGGTGTGCTACACGACGGAGCTCACGGGCTTCTCGGCGGGCGGCGTCACTGGCTGCTCGTGCTCGGGCTCGGGCGCGAGTCGCTCGGGCTCGGGCGGCTGCCAGTGCGGCTCCTGCTACTTGCAGCAGAGCGGCACCGTCATCGGCTACGCGGTCTCCAGTGACGGCACGTGCGCCTACGGCGTCAACTGCGGTGCGTCTCGCTCCTCTGCTGCTCGCAGGAACGGGAGAGGAGGCTCACGCTCGCTTCGATTCACACGCACAGGCGACTGCGACTACGAGTCCAGCTCGGCGTCCGCGAGCGTCTCGGCGTCCGGGTCCACCGGCTCAAGTACGAGCGCCGACGGTAACGCGGCTGCCCTAGAGCTTCCAGGACCGATGGGCTAACCAATGGCTGCCGACGACTCGTCTACTGGCAGGCTCGGTCGCGTCCTCGACGTCAGCGAGCGCCGGCAGCGCCGGCAGCAACGAGGCGGGCGGGAGCGCGGGGAGCGCGGGCTCCAGCAGCGCCGCCAGCGCCAGCTCCAGCTCCAGCTCCAGTAAGAGGCCGGACGCGGTCTGATACAGCGACCTGGCGGAGGACTGACGCTGCCGACTGCTGCAGGCAGCGGGCTCAAGACGTGGCAGATCGCGCTCATCATCTGCTCGGTCGTGCTCGTGTTCGGCGTCGCCTGCGTGTCCATCTTGACGTGCTACTGCAAGGCCAAGCGGCGACTCGAGGAGAACGAGGACGAGTTCGACCAGCAGGCGGCCTATTTGCCACACGGCCCGGCGTCCGGCTCGGGCTACGCGGACGCCGGCGGGTACCCGCGCCGCCCCACCAATCCCAGCCCGTACAGCCAATACTCCGGGGGTGTCAAGTCTCCGCCAGTCGCTGAAGTTATCGTGGGCAACTACAGCTCGTCGCTCGAAGCCGGCACGAGTCGGATAGGCATGGGCATGCTCCCAAACGGCGGCAGCAACGGCGATCTGGTCGCGATGCGTCCGAACGGAGGAAGCAACGGCGACCTGGCTGGCATGTACAACGCCGGCCGGCGCCCCAGCCAAGGCAGCTACAACCTCGCCAGCCGTCCCAGCACGGAGCTGTACTCCACCCGCGACCGCGACGCCCTCGCCGTCGAGTTGTAGCAGGCTAAAGGCGCCGCGCTCGCTGAACCCCATTAGGTAGGGCACCGAGGATGAAGGCATTGCGGACCAGCGAGCATCTCCAAGCGCACACGGGCATCAAACCACAGCACATTTTCTTTTTGCGGTATGTATAACACGGACTCATGAAGCGATTTGCACGAGTTGCTCGACTACAGTTCCCCCGCCTACTCCACAGCCTCCACAGCCTCGACGTGGTCGGGCTCGACACCCAGGTAGGTGGCGATCGAGTGGGCGATCTTGGCGTGGGCCCACTTCATGTGCACGCTGTCGCTCGCCTTGGGGTAGTACATGTCGGCACAGTGGGCCGTGCCTTCGATGAACACGGAAGTGGCCGACGACGAGTGCAGGGCGGTTGAGTTCTGCACGGCAAGAGCGTGCCACGGATCCACCGTCCCGCTCGGGAACGTCACGTTCTCCACCGTGATGCCCAGAGCGCCGTAGTCGATGTTGGCGCTGTCGACGTCCGGGTCCACGTCGATGTTGTACACGCGCTTGCAGATTTCGCTGCCCACGTTCCGCTCCGTCACGGCTGACAGCGCGTGGAACGGCGAGTGCGCGCTCGTGGTCGTCTGGAAGTAGCCGAACTCGTTGCAGGTCTGGTAGACCCACTGGCGAGCGCTGCTCTTGCCGTCGAACTTGTCTTCGCGCAGCGTCTCGACGGTGGCGTTGCGGTTGCCCTCGAACTTGGAGTCGAGGCACGGGCCTTCTCGGGTCTCAGCCAGGAACGACGCGAGCTTCTCGAGCGGCGACGCCGCGCTCCTGGGGTCCGTGAAGTGCTCGCAGACCTGCGAGAGCGACCAGATGCCGTCGTGCAGCTCGTTGTACTGCGTGATGTCCTGGAAGGCGCCCATGACGGAGGTCTGGAGCACCGAGTCGTCGAACTCGTTGGCCGTCGGGAAGCAGGGCACGAACATGTCGGCCAGTCGGTCTTGGGCTTGGCGGGACTTGTCGTCCATGAGCTGCCGGAACTCGTTGATGGACGCCTCCACCTGGCGGAAGCACTCGCCGCCGCCGAAGTACCGCAGGCTGTCCCCCACCACCTCCATGTACTCAAAGAAGTCGGTCTTGGCCAGCACGGGCGCCGAGCTCGCGATCGAGCCCACAAACAGCGCCGGGTACTTGAGCTTGAGCCAGGCCGCGAGGTTGCCCGGGTAGCTGCCTCCGAAGGCGATCCACTTGGTCTCAGTTGGGAGGTCGAGTTGGCCGGAGAGGAACGCGTGGAAGCGCGCGAGGTCCGCGAGCGCCTGCTCGCTCGACAGGAAGCGCAGGTTCGGCAGGCTCATGTCGACCGTCGGGTACGAGCGGCCGTAGAAGCGGTGCTCGAGCGCCACCAGCAGCGCGCGGTGCCGCTGGGCCGCCAAGTGGATGTACGAGTGGTTGGTGAGCGCTCGCGGGGCCAGCGGGCCCTCGCCGCCGATGTAGAGGAAGACGGGGAACCCGCGGCCGCCCCAGAACTCGTCGTTGAGGAAGTAGCGCTGCTTCCAGAGCCGGCGCTCCGAGACGGGCGCGAAGTGGTCCAGCACGGCGCCCGAGAAGAACTCCTCGCTCACGCTGGCGACGGACGCCGAGCCATCGGCTGGTAAGTGGTGGCCGAGGCCGCGGAACGCGCGCAGCCGCTGGAAGGAGCGCGCGTGGGTTGAGAGCGAGAGCAACAGCAGTAAAACCACCAGCAATTGGGACCTCATTGCGGCAGTGGGCGACGGACAATGGGGAGGAAGATCTTGGCGAGTGCGGAGCTGCTGGATGTGCAAACATGCCCTTGTCATGAAGCGCGAACGAGGCCCATCTCCCCAGTCAACTGGTCTTCAGCTGCGTGACCAGCGACTGACTAGGATCGCATCTTGGAAGTCCCCACGTGACACTTCAACGCGTTACACCCCCGAGGTCAACAGAAATACCAAGGTGACGCTTTCTCGAGACGAACTCGCTATTCTTGAGGACACTCTTGAGCATCGACTTCCAAAAGTCTGCCGGTCATGGCCGAGATTCGGCCCAAGGTGGCTCGCCAGGGCTCCTTTGCGAGGCTGAAGCAGCAGATCCAGGTGTCAACGGGGCGAGTGGCGGCAGGGCGTCAGGCGTCGCTCGAGCGCTACAAGAGCGTGCGGAAGATCGGGCGGCGGCACGAACTGCGGCGAGAACGAAGGCAACGAGCGACCAACGGCGTCGTCGAGTTCTCTGATCGAAACCCAGACGAAGAGGACACGGTCATGGAGGCGCAGGTGAGAATCCACGAGATAGCTTCGCACAACTGGCTTGCTGAGCAAACGCGTACATGTAGTGGCGTATCCGGCAGGCGCTTGCTCGGGAGAATTGTGTCACTGGGAGGATCACTTCCTTTTTCAGTCGCGTGCTTGGGCTCAGTGCGACATCGTCAAGCACACCTACAACGATTCTCGACCATGTCGTTTTGGGGAGTAGCGACAACGCAGCCGATCGCGACTTGTTGTACCTGCTGGGGATTACACACATATGCAACTGCGCTGCCCAGGTGCCAAATTACTTTGAGGGAGAATTCATTTACATGAAGCTGAACCTGCACGACACAAAGGACGAAGACCTTCTGCCACACTTTCAGGCGGTGGCTTCCTTTCTTACACATACGGAAGAAATGCGTGGTCGAGTGCTCATCCACTGCATCGCAGGTTTGTTGCATCACAGTTAAGCTAAAGAGTTGCAAGAGGGATCTCTGATGCACTTCGTTCAGGAGTGTCTAGATCGCCCGCATTGCTGATCGCGTACCTCATGATCAACAAGCATATGCCGCTGGAAAAGGCATACAGCATGGTACGCAGCAGACGCAGAATTGTTCATCCAAACAATGCCTTTCGATTACAGCTCGCGAAGTTTGAGGTGGGTGTTTTGAGTTCTTGGTTTTGGAGGACGACACTCACAATCACTTATCGCTCGCAGATGATGTTACGTGGCCACTCATCCGTTGCCATATCGCATGATCCTGATTGGAATTTCTTCGAGTGGAACGAACTGAAAAACAGGCTCAACAGCCACGAAAGAAGGCATAGCTGTTGAGTAGCACTCAGAGCTGAAACGCCAACAATGCGTTACTTCGTGTGCCAATCAGACATAAATTCTCGATGATCACAGGAGACGAAAAGACCTCGCCTATTGGCTCCTTTAGATCACCAGCTCGAAGATTGTGAGTACACTTGATTATTGCCCCAGTGTTCTCGTCGATCACATACACACTACCGACGGTAGTCGCGACACAGCACAGCAAAGTGCCACCACTAGCACCTTCGCTTGCCGTGGAGTGTGTAACTGAGCGAAAGACGGCTGGAGAAGAGAATATTGCACCATTCAGAAGAGTAGACCAGATAACCTGACCTGCTCTTGTATTTATCTTTCGCAGGTAGCCGTCATGAGATCCAACAACGATAACTGAACTCTCATACATACATGGAGAGCTGAAGACGGGTTTAGTGGTGGTGACAGCCCATCGCAGTTCGCCTGTCGATGCGACCAAACCGTGAATGTTGCCATCAGCGCAACCGACAACTAGCAAATCGGAGTTTTCATCAACAGCAAGTCCAGAGAATACAGGAGCAGGAAGCTTCCGTTTCCACACTTGTTCAGGATTCTTTCTTATGACCAGAGAAATGATATCGCCACCAGTTGATGCGCACCACAGCTTCGCCTGGTCGCTGGTGGTGACGGGTGCGGAGAAAATACTAGCACCGACGTCGAAGGTCCAAAGTTCAGAGCCGTCTTCATGCATACTGATGCCGTGGAGTTTTCCGTCGTAGGCACCAACACCAACTATTCCTAGCGTATCAATTGGCAATGCAGTAGCCTTAATCATACCTCCGCATTGGTAAGTCCATTCGATCCGACCAGTCCTGACTTCGAAAGCATAAAGTGTGCCAGAGTATGTCCCGACAAAAGCTAGTTCGAAACGTTCACTGAATGCTGCTGATGCTTCAATGCGATCATCAAGTTGGGCACTCCAGAGTTCTTTCCCATGCAAGTCGACGCAGACAATAAGTCCAGCGTGCGAGCCAATGATCACGCACTTCAATCTCCTTGGGTTTGTCACAACCAGCGGCGAAGCGTCAACGCACTTTTTGAGATCAACACGCCAGGCCAAGGCCATATCCAACGAAGTGGTTTGGGATAAATAGTTAACTGAAGAGCGCAAAGTTGATATCAACACTTTTCCCGATGATGTCTGATTGCACCGCAAGAGACCAACAATTGATTCGGCAGCTGTAGAGTCTTCTTGCGCTAAATCACCACCAAACAATTTCCGTCGTTTTGCTGGTGGAGATGCGGATTTGAGCTCGGTTGGCGATTTCGGCAAGAGTTTTATGGAACCAGTGTTATGAAGGTGAATAATTAGCTTCAATGGGGTCAATGTAGCCTGAGCAATACCATTCCAGAAGTTAGTACGTAAATAAACCAGCATTCGGAAATGCAATGACAAACCATTTTCGCTGGTGTTAATTTAAAATTTGGAAATTGCTTCCTGAGCTCGAAGTGTAAAAGGGTAGCGAGGAGCGAGTCTACGCCCAGCGTCTCAAATGACAACGAGGAAGACACCTCCCATTGATCCGCAGGGATACGAAGCACAGTCCACATCACGTGCCTAATGAATGCCTTAACGTTGTTGCTCGGCACGCCTCGTCGTGATTCAGAAGCCGGTGAGGCAATTCCTTGCGCGAAAAATGATGCCAAACCTCGACGATCAATTTTTCCATTTGGTAGGCGCTTGAAAGCCGACGATCGGACTTTATATACAACGTTGGGAACGTATGCAGAGCCATACGTGTCGACAATCCATCGATTCAGTTCTTCTGTTCGTCGGTATAGTACAAATGGGCTGATCTTCCCTAAGTCGTCTTCGGATCGTGATTTATTGCTGTTTTTGTGTGTATCGACAATGCACACCACGAGCTGATGATGAGTAAAGCTGTGTATGGTTGTCGTTTTCGTATCAAATGCGACCACCTGACAGTCGTGGTGCTTGTCGTCGTCTATATGGACAAGTCCTTGCGATACCAATCGCTCGACTGCATCGAGCTGAACCCTCTGACCACGAATCTTGATAAGACGATCCTTTCGACCGAGGAGGTAGATAAAATTTCCGACGACTGTGCATATATCCCCAGTCTTGAACCAATTGCGTGCATGGCAATTTGATGATCTCAAATTTTGGTTATCTTGGAAAGGAGATTCTTGGCCTGTCAGCAGCTTAAGACCATTCTTAAGCGACACGTATCCAAGGGCTACCGGGGGGCCAGAAACCCAAAGCTCTCCTTCAAAACGTTGGCCACTGTCTTGTGTGGTATCACCAACAAGAAGCGCAACAATATTTCCAGATTCATCAGACAGCAAAAGATTAGTATCCGACCCGACGTTATCACCAATAGTGCCAACAGGAACACCAATAGCTCTCCAGTTGTCTGAATTGTTCCTCAGCAGCGGTGGAGAGATCTCGGCATACGTAACGTCTCCTGCAACTTCTGTGCAGCCTGATTATAGGTTGTATGTTAAATCACCACCGCTACTAAACGCACAACACGTTGATGCTTACCATAAAGATTTAGCACTACGACATGGGGAAGTACATTTGTGATCTTTTGGGCGAGGGTGAATGAAAGTGCTTCCCCACTAAAGAGCAAATAACGAAGCTTGATCAACGCAGTCTCAAACTCAGTGGTTCTCGCTATCATTGCATCGAATACGCTTGGAACCGCTGTGAAGCGTGTTACACCATTCATTGACACTTGAACAAGGAACTGCGAGCTCTCGTCGAGCATGGCATGACTCACAGATTTGGCATCAACTTGGTCATCTTGGTAGGCCACGTAATCGGTAAAGTGAACCAGGGGAACTCGCTGCAAGAATGCGCCTAGGATCTCCCAAACGGAGTCGACGAACGACAGTTTAACAGTGCGCGCGACGCGTTCGTGATTGATATCAAACGGAAAGCGCTTCCACATCCACTTTACACGCTCCCACGCCCCGGATCGTGTCCCCAGGACACCTTTAGGGTGCCCAGTCGACCCCGACGTGAACAACACGTACAGGGGTGCTGTGACTTCATTCGTGTCCCCATTACTAGCACGATTCATGCCCTCACGTACAAGCGCCACCAGAGAATCGGCTACGTCGCAGTTCAGTTGAAATACACACACATCCCGAAACCCTGCACCCTTCAAGTCCTCTTCTTGCAAAGGTAGCACAGTCATCTCTGCGTCTGGATCCTTTAGGAGTGTCTTTGCCAGTAGAGTCCCAGGCAGCGTCACGACATGGTCGACTCGAGCGACTTTCATCATCTCGAGCTGTCTAGAAACCGGGAGTGAGATGTCAATTGGGACGTAGATCCATTCTGGGTGCTCCGAAACCAGCAGCATCAGCGCCGACTCCTGGGCGGACCACAGCGCGACCGCAATGCCCACCACCAGCCATACTCTGCTTTTCTTGGTCTCGGTCTCAAGTGCGATCTGGTCGCGAACTCGCAGCATCCATCGGCGGAGCGACTTGTGGGAGACCGAGGCGCCCTCGCAAGAAGATCGAGCATTGACGAACGCATCCTTCCCGCCTCCAAGCCGCTCCTCAGTCTCCCAGAAGCGCGTCAACGCGTCTGCAAGGCCGTCGGCTTGTCCATCATTGCGCTCCATCACCTCAGAGTGCCAATGAACGCACGTTTGGTCTCGACAGCATCTTTTGTCATTTCCCGATGGCTACATAAAGACAGATGGCTACATCATAGTTGCCTTTTCAAACCGACTTCTCCAAGCTTCGCTTGGCGACTCTGGGGCTCTTGGCTCGGCCACAGGTGCGAGGACGGATTTGCAACCGCTCAATCCACTTTGCAACTCCACCCGGCGGCTTCTCAACGCCATTCCTGATTCCGCACGGCCCCGCAACCGCCATGGCGACCACGAGGCTGTTTACTCCGCTCACGCTTGGCGGCAAGAAGAACCCGCTGACTCTCAGCCACCGCGTGGTCATGTCTCCACTCACGCGCCTCAAGGCTGACGCCGAGGGCGTTCCGACCGATATGGCGTCGACCTACTACTCGCAGCGCGCGACGGAAGGAGGGCTGATCATATCTGAGGCCACCGACATCAGTCCGACAGCGCACGGGTACTTCGGAGCCCCTGGCATCTACTCGGACGCGCAGGTCGACTCCTGGAAGAACGTGACGGACGCGGTGCACGCCAAGAAGAGCAAGATTTTCCTGCAGCTGTGGCACACGGGACGGCTCAGCCATCCGCTGAACCAGCCCAACGGACTGCTCCCGGTCTCGTCGAGCTCCAAGATGGACCTGACGACCAAGAAGACCATCCCCACGGCCGAGGGCCTCAAGCCTTTCGTCGCTCCGCGAGCGCTGGAGACGGAAGAGCTCCCGCTCATCGCACAAGACTACAATTTCGCAACTCAGCGCGCGCTTGATGCCGGGTTTGATGGTGTCGAGTTTCACTGCGCGAACGGGTATTTAACACTACAGTAGGCCTACACCCTAGGTTGAAACTAGAATGCAGTCTTACACGGTGGAGTGCCGAGGCACGTCACCGCGCAGCAGAGAGACAAAAGCCCATCTGCTTGGACGCCCCGCTGTAGTCCGGGAATGAAGTTTGCAACGAGCCCGCGATCACGAAGCGCACCGAGGTGAAGGACGCGATGAATTCGCGCCCAACGCTAAGCGTACTGCGGGTCCGCGCGAGATGAGATGAGATGACTTGACTGGAAACGCACGCTGCTTGATGGCGCTCTCGAGCACGCAGTCATCAAAGCTGAGCGTCACGCGCGCCGCTTGGTTCTCGCGGACGCTTAATGCTCGCT
>JAASGX010000925.1:0-11747 GCA_023334415.1 Phytopythium chamaehyphon | reverse complement strand
GCGCGACCAGCACTCTTGGGCGTCTCCGACGTCTGCGTGGCGGCCTGCGCAGGCGCGCCAGCACGGCCAAGGTCCATCGAGTACTGGTTGTATGCGGTCTGGTAGATGTTCGCCGAGGTCTTCGAGAACTCTGCGCCGTAAGCAGCGCTAGCGCCGATCTTGGCCGCCTGGGTCTGCGTCGAAGCCTGAGCGGCAAACTGCGCCTGAGCGCGCGTGGGAGTGCCCCGCTTCACCTCGTCTGGCTTGGGGAGCGACGCCGGGGAAGGGGCCGACGGCGCAAAATGCGGCGACTTGACCGACTTCGGGGTAGCTCCTCCAGCCTCCACGGCAAGACCGGGAGGGGCCGACGTCGTAGCCGACACAATCTTTGTACCGACCTGGCTGGTCTCCGTCGTCGTCGAGCTATGCTCGCTGCTCTCCAGCACCTTGCCGGGCGACAGCGTCGACGCCGTCTTCTTGGGCGACGAGGTCTGCTTGTTGCCACTCCAAGCGCTCTGCGTCTTGGTAGTCTTGGTAGTCTTCGTGCTAGGTCCCGTCGAGGCCGTGGTCGTGGTTGTAGTCGTGGTCGTCGAAGCCCATCCGCGCGGGGAAGTCGGCTCCGTCGAGTCGTCATCACCCAGCGAGAAGCTGCCAAACTGCAGCGAAATGTTGGAGGAAACGGCGCTGTCCCAGCGGCCGAGCTTCAGGTACTGCTTCGGGCTCGCAGACGCCGAGCCGGTCTGGAGGTTCTCGCGCGGGATCTGAATGTCCTTGGGCGATCCGGGCACAACGGTAATGGGTCCCGCAATAGGGCTGGCCGGCGTCGCCGGTTTGACGATCGGGCTGCCACGAGTCCACGCGTTCGGGGTCGTGGCCTTCTTGCTGTCGGTGCTCGTGGTCGTCGCAGACCACTCTTCAATCTTGGACGTGCCCACGTCGAGCGAGCCCCAGCCCGCGGCAATCGACGTCGTTGACGTCGTCGTCTCCGTCTTCTTCTCCGTCTTCTTGGGCGACTTGGACTTGGTCACCTCCTTGACGACTTCAACCGTCTCGGTCACGACGGTGGTCTCTTCTGTTGTGGTAGCAGTGGTAGTAGCAGTAGCGTCGACAGCAGCAGCAGCGGTCGCGGTCGTGGTCTCCTTCTTCTTCTTGTCCTGCTTCTTCTTCTTTTCCTGGGTCTTCTTCGCGGGGCTCGCCTGCGTCGTCGCCTCCGTCTTGCCGTCCTTGTCAGCGGATTCCGGCGCTTCGGTCTTCTCAGCAACCTTCTCCGCAGGAGCGGCAGCAGCTGCAGCTGCGGGCTTCGGGGCGGCCTCTACTGGCTTGGGCGGCTGCGCAACGACGCCTGTGAGGTTGGGCTTCTTGACCCACGCGCCCGTCAGGATGGGCGTGACGACGGGCGGTGTCGCCACCACGGCGGGCGGCGTGGTCTTGGCCACCTTTGTCCCGCGCTCCTTCTTGTCCTTACCCCGCGACGACGCGGGCTGCACAGGCGCGTCTCCGGACTGTGCAGCGTCCTCGTTCGACTCGGCGTCGTCCTCCGGCTGCTCCTCGTCGTTCTCGCCCGACGACTGGCCGCGGTTGCCGCCGCGTCCAGCTCCAGCAGGGCCGCGGCCTCCTCGTCCACCGCGAACGGCAGCTCCTCGGCCCCCGCGAACGGCGACGCCTCCACGACCGCCGCGGATGCTGCCGCGGCCGCGCAGGCCGCGCTCCGAGGGCCTGCGCGTGGGCGACAGGTCGTCGTCCTGCTGCTGTGAGTACTGCGCGGGGCGCTGCTGCTGCTGGGAGGTCGTAACCTTCTTGCCCTTCTTGGCGACCGTGGCCCAGTCGTCCTGGCCGCCGCCGCGGTGGTCCTCCCACAGCTCGCTGATGGCCGTCTCGATCTTCTGCGCGTCGCTCTTGCAGCGCTCCAGCAGGCGCGTGATCTGCGCGTCCTCGGTGCCCGGCGGGCACAGGTCGCGGTACTTGGCCACCTTATATCGAACGTTAGCTTCCCTCCCCTTCATCAAATGCAAGGGCTTTCGTCACCTGCTGGGCCGTCTTTCCGGCGCCGCCGCTAGGCGTCGCCGCCTCGGTCTCGAGCTGCTGCAGCTGTCGGCCCTTGGCCATGTAGTAGTCGCGCTTGCTGCCGCTCATGGCTGTGTATGTGTTATCTGTGTGTGTGGTGTGTTGGTGTCGGGGATCTGGCGCGCGCTTGCCCTCGCTTCCGGCCCGTCGGGATCGACTCGATCCGATGGACGGGGGGAGCGTGGATCGCACTTGGATTTTGGTTTTTGGGGGCGGCGCGCCGCGCTGGACATTTGACTAGAAATTTGTATCAAGCTCTCTTAAACCAAGTCACCGCCGCCGCAGCAACTCGCTTTCAAGGAGTCGCTGACCCCCCCTCACGGTCTGGATCTTTTGGTGCAAATACCTTTTATAACGCATCATTTAGACTCCTATATTTGGATAGCCTTTGCTTTTGAAAGTGGTGCATGTCGCTGGAAGTGGATTTTTTTCCATAGGTTGCGCGAAGGTGCGCGGGAAAACCGACTTCAACTGGTGGAGGATTGCAATCGCAAAAGGGCAACAAATGCTTGATGGAAGGAAAAAAAGCTGCCAGACGCTTGATCGACCACGACACCACGGAAGGAAAGAGACGACGCCAGCTTGTTGTTGTTGGCCACTAGTCTAAGGGCCGAAGAGTCAATGGACGCGGCCTTTACGGTCGGTAAATCAGTTAACTTGCAGCAAGCGAACGTTGTCTGGGGTTTAGCTTTCTTTCTGCAGTGCTGTCGCTACGGTCTAGAGCTCGCCGCACTCGGTGACGGTGACGGCGAGCTTGGGCTTGCTGTTGGCACCCACGGGCACGCTCTCCATCTTGCGAAGCAGCAGCAGCGACGCCGGGTCCAGTACCTTGCCAAACACCACGTGCTTGCCGTCCAGCCAGTCGCACGGCGCGCACGTGAGGAAAAACTGGCAGCCATTCGTGTTTTGCCCGCTGTTGGCCTGCCCCCAAATGACGCCACCAATAAGCTCGGTTAGAGATATAACAGGAAACCAATAGATCTCGAAAAAAGCCCACCATGGACAGAAGGCCCGCCTCCGTGTGCTTGTGGACAAAGTTCTCGTCAGGGAACTTGTCGCCGTAGATGCTGATGCGGCCCGTGCCGTCGCCCTAGCCACGGACAAGCTCCGTCAACGCCACGTCCTCAACATTCGTGTTTCCACCCTCGGTCACCTTCAGAAAGTCTCCGCCCTATCACAAAGCGATTGTTAGCTCTCCATTTCCAACGTAATGTCACCAGCGAATCGCATTGCAATATGTTTGAACGCACCTGCACCATAAAGTCCTTGATAACGCGGTGGAAGCTGCAGCCCTTGTACCCGACCGGCAGCTCCGACTTCCTGAACAGCTCGCGATACATTAGCACACGTCACATGTACATATAACCTCTCAACCCCCACGCACCTGTACTCGCCCGTGCAGAACTGCCTGCAAAACGCATCGACCACCATCAAAATTTCCCATTGTGACCTTCCCATTGTGACCGCACCAAAGCGCCCGCCTCGCCGACACGCACCGGAAGTTCTCGACCGTCTTGGGACACTCCTTCTTGAACAGCTCCAGCCGCAGCCTGCCCGCGGGCGCGCCGCCGATCGCCACGTCCAGGAACACCACGGGGTTCCCGCGCCGCAGCGCCTCCGCCACCGCCGGGTCCATCGCCAATTGCCGCCCAAAATCGCATTACGTCCATTTCATTGGCTAAAACCCTAAGATATGAACCAATAGAAAGGAGGAAGCGCAAAAACGCCCCTTCTTGAAGAGAAAAGCAAAGCGAAGAATCGGAGAAAGGACGACGGCGATGAAGCTGTACCCGGCGTCGGCGTTCGACGCCTTCCATGGGACGGCGATCCAGTTCCCGGCGCATGTGGATGAGAGCGTCAAGCAGATCCACGCGGCCTGCAAGGGCGCGGGCACGGACGAGAAGGCGCTGATCGCGGTGCTAGGCGCCAAGTCGCCCGAGACGCGCAACCTCGTGGCGCTGCGGTACAAGGAGCTGTACGGGCAGCCGCTGCGCGCTCTGCTCAAGAGCGAGACGTCGGGCGACTTCGGCCGGCTGCTGGCCATGATCGCGACGCCGCTGCCCGAGACCGAGGCCCAGCTGCTGCGCGACGCCACCAAGGGCATGGGTACCACTGAGAGCCTCATCGTGCAGGTACGGCTGGCTTGTTGATATCGTGGTTTTACATTTTTTTTCCTGCACAGCTCTAATGCTGGTGTGAGCAGATCCTGGCGGGCCGGTCGAACGAGGAAATGAGCCTGCTCAAGCGATCCTATTACGACCTCGTTGGCAGAGACCTGGCCGTTACCATGAACGCAGAGCTCAGCGGAGACTTTCGCAAGGTCGTGATGGCCATGCTCCAGGTAAGGTGTACTTGCGTTCAAGGACAGCCCAGAATTGTATCATGGTAGACTTACACGGCAGCTTGTTGAAATGTGAGCAGGCATCGCAGGAGCCTTACAACCCGCAGGTGCACAACGCGGCCAAGGCCGAGGAAGAAGCGGTGGCGCTCTACAAATCCGGGCAGGGCCGGCTCGGCACGAACGAAGAGGTGTTCATCGGCATCCTCGTCAAGTGCCCGCCAGATTTTCTCAAGATGGTGGACGCTGTCTACGTGGCCAAGTACGGCAACAATATTGCAAAGGCGGTCGACAAGGAGTTTAGCGGAGACGCGAAGCGGAGCCTCAACTTTTACGTTCGGCTGCAGCTCGACCCGTACCCAGCCATTGCCGAGCTGTTTGAGCGCACGATGAAGGGCTTTGGCACCGACGAGACAGGTCTCAGCACGGCTCTTGTGCGCTACCAGTCGTTGCTTCCCGAAGTGAAGTCGTCGTACAAGCGGATCTATCGCGAGGAGCTTCGCGATCGAATTGGCGGTGAGACGAGCGGTGACTACAAGAAGCTGCTGCTGGAGATCTTTGACGCGCCACAAGATCCACCCAAGCAGGCGCGCTCCTCGGCTCCAGGTCAGTCGCCTGCGCAGCATGGCGCCTCCACCTCTCACCAAGCGTACGGCGCAGCAACAACCCAGCAGAACTTTGCTTTACCTGGGCAAATCCCAGCTCCGGAGTCTGCCTACCAGCCTGCTCAACAGCAATCTGTTGCATCAGGAGCGCCCGTATCAACAGTTACGTCCTCGGCGCCGGGCGTGTACAGCCAAGCAGCTCCTACACCAGGATACCCCGCGCAGCAGCAGCAGCAACAACCAGGTTATCCTCCTCAACAGCAGCAGCCAGGCTACCCTCCCCAGCAGCAGCAACAGCAGCCAGGGTATCCTCCTCAGCAGGCGCCGCTGCAGCACCAGGCTTCTCAAGCGTATGGCGCGCCTTCATCCCAGCAACAGCCAGGGTATCCTCCCCAGCAGCCTCAGCCAGGATACCCGCCACAGCAGCAAGCCCCGTATGCTCCACCTGCCGGACAGCAGCCGGGCGGATACCCTCCTCAGCAGCAGCAAGCCCCGCCAGCGCAAGCTCCAGCTGGCTATCCTCCGTACCAGCAGCCAGGATATCCGCCTCAGCAGCAGCAACCGCCGCCAGCTGGCTATCCGCCAGCTCAGCAGACCGCGTACCCACCTCCCCAGGGCTATGCACCGCCGCCACAACAGCCTGCGGGCTATCCGCCATCGTCGTACCAGCAATACCCTGGATACGGAGCGCCGCCGCCGCAGGCAGCCTCGCAGCCGTACTACCCGCCTGGGCAGTATCCGCCGCAGCAGCAGCCGGCGTACCAATATCCTCCGGGCCAGTATCCGCCACCGCAGGCCGGACAATATCCGCCCCCGCAGCAGCAGTACCAATATCCGCCGCCGCATGGAGGAGGCTACCCGCCGTACGGCTACTGAGTTTTAGGCAGTGCTGGGTGACGCATGGAAGGTTGAGCATAATGCGATCTTAGGCTCGTTGAAGTTGTCTGGCTCATGTACCGAATGATGCTACAGCTGCATCTCACCCTCATCTGCCGTGTGCGGCTGCAAGCCAGGCAATGAGTTGCCACGTGCCACGGTTCAGTCCTGTTGAAGACCATGGGAGGAGATTCGTTCGCATTGAGATCCTAAAAGTATCCAAGATTTTAACATCTTGATGCACCGAACGCTGTCGTCACTGGCGACGCGTCCACGGCGCAACCGGTCGTCAGCGTGTGTCAATGATGCAGCTGGATGCCAATCCTCGCGGCTCACTCGCCGCGGAAGAGGTCGACTCGGATTTTCATTTTCCAATCCTCCAGCTCCCGAGCAAGTCGAGTCCAAGCCAAGCCAAGTTCTACCAAGCCAAGCCAAGCAACAACGATGCTGAACCTCTACCCTCCGTCCGTGTTCGACGTCTACAAGAAGAACCGCCTGCGTTACCCGCCGTCGGTGGACGCCGCGGTCGAGGAGATCCACAAGGCGTGCGAGGGCATCGGCACGGACGACAGCACGCTCGTCAAGGTGCTCGGGCCGCTGTCGCCGAACGACCGCGGACTCATCGCCCAGCGCTACCAGGAGCTGCACAACCAGTCGCTGCGGGAGCTGGTCAAGAGCGAGACGTCCGGCGACATTGGCTATCTGCTGCAGCTCATCACGATGGACCTGCCGCGGGCCGAGGCGTACATTCTGTACCATGCCATGAAGGGCTCGGGCACATCGGATAACCTGCTCTACACGGTGCTCATGGGCCGCACGAACGAGGAGATTGCACTCATCAAGAAGGCGTTCTTTGAGATGTACGACACGGACCTGTCGGTCATGGTCAACGGCGAGATCAGCGGCGACTTCCTGGCCGTCATCATGAAGGCGCTGCAGGTACAGAGTACCTTCTTCGCCTCGACGTTCTTTGCATCTTGCTTACCACTTCTGGCTTGACACCTCTATTCAGGAACCGATGGTGGAGTACAGGCAGACGTTCCACACGCTGGCCAAGGCCGAGGAGGATGCCAAGCTGCTCTACGACGCCGGCGAGGGCAAGTGGGGCACGGACGAGAACGCCTTCATTAAGGTCCTGCTCTCGAGCCCTCCGATCCACCTGCAGCACATTGACGCGGCCTACAAGGCGAAGCAAGGCCACGGCCTCGTGGAGGCCGTCGAGAGCGAGTTCAGCTCGAGCGACGGCGCCGCGCTCAAGTTCTTCGGTACGTTGCGAGGCTTTTGCTGCTTTCGTGATGAGTTATTTGCTAACGCACGCAATTTCGCAGTCCAACTGAACCTGGACCCGTACAACACGCTCGCGGAGCTGATCGAGAGCACGATGGCGGGCGTCGGCACGGACGAGACGGCGCTCAGCGCCGCCATCGTGCGCTACCACGCGTACATTGCGCGCGTCAAGTCGGCGTACGAGATCAAGTACAAGACGCCGCTGAGCGAGCGCGTGACCAAGGAGACCGGCGGCGACTACCAGAACCTGCTGCTGCACATCATGGACGCGCCGCGCTCCATCGGCGACTACGCGTGAGGCTTAGCAGCTCCTGCTGACTGACTGGCAGCTACTTTGCGTCTTCCCATGCCAAACAACAATGCTCCACGTTGACTTGTATCATTTGCGATCTTCAAGAGCCGCATGTAAAGCCTTCAGGTGTGAGGAGCTCCTCAGCTCTTCCTTCTCGAATCCGCCGTGGCAGGAGAGTTCAGTCGTCCTACGGTACAAACAGAAAGTGATTTGGTCTGAATAGTTGCATCGCGCTTTCATTGGCTGAAATCGCCGAATCTAATTCAAAATACAGCCCCACGACTCGCCAAAAAGAGACACGTGGGTAGGAAATGTTACCCACACGTCCACATCTTCCCACACCACGAGTAATCCCCTCCATAATATAATATTGCGAGTACAATAAATGCCACATTCTTGCACTTTAAATATTAAAATACCTGTATATAATAATAAAATCAAACATATAGTATCTATCATAGTGTCGCTTCCAGCATCCATGACGCGCGGCGAGCAGCTCCACAACCGGTCGAGCTCCAAGCTCCAAGCTCCAAGCTCTGCTTGCAAGGCTAGCTCCGCTAGCCAAGCTGCCCAGCCGCCTCGAGGACATGGAGCTGTACGCGCAGCCGGTGCGCGACTCGTTCCGGCGGGCGCCGCTGGCGTTCCCCGAGTCTGTGACGCGCGCGTGCGGCTCGATCCGGCGCGCGACCGACGGCCTCGGAGCCGACGACGACACGCTGGTGGCCGTGCTCACGCAGCTGAGCCCGCACGAGCGTGCGCTGGCCGTGATCCGCTACCGGGAGCTCTTCCGCGAGGAGCTCAAGGACACTTTGGGCAGCGACCCCGTGGGCGACTTTCGCATCCTGCTGCTGCTGCTCACCATGTCGGCGCCAGAGGCCGAGGCGTTCCTGCTGCACATGGCCGTCACGCGCTGGTCCCAGCGCGAAAAGTTCATCTACACGGTGTGTGGGTGGCTGGCTGGGGGGTTTAGATATGGCATTGTTGGAGCTGACACAGGCTGGATGGTGCGGTAATCGCTGCAGATTTTGGTGGGCCGGACGAACGAGGAGCTGTCCATCCTAAAGGCGACGTACGCCGACCTGTTCAACGAGGACCTCATGCGGCTCATGAAGCAGACGCTGGGCGGAGATTTCCACACCATCATTACGCTGGCGCTCGACGTGTGTGCATCGCTTTTGTTGAGATGTTTGCTTTCGTCGTCATGGCTGACATGGTGGTATGATGTCAGCGATACCAGGAAACGTACGACCCGCGGGTGCACACGGCCGACCGTGCGCTGCGGGACGCCGACACGCTGTACAAGGCCGGCGAGGGCCGCTGGGGCACGGACGAGGAGACGTTCGTGAAAATCCTCTTTTCGAGCCCGCCGACGTACCTCGTGCTGCTGAACGAGGTGTACCGGAGCAAGTACCGCAGCGACCTCGAGGCGGCCGTGCGCTGCGAGTTCAGCGGCTACGCGACCGAGGCGCTGCTGCACTACGGTGCGTGCTTTTGTACCAGAAACTGATTGATTATCCCCCCTTGCGTGTAGTTGACGCTCGCGGTCTCACCATCTGTGGTCTCTTTTGCCAAGCGTAGTCCGCTTGTCGCTCAAGCCGTTCGAGACGCTCGCGAGACACTTTGAGAGCACCATGAAGGGCCTCGGCACGGACGAGAAGCGTCTCACGGCCGCCGTGATCCGGTACCAGACGGCGCTGCCGCAGATCCAGGCGGCCTACAAGAAAATCTACGGCCGATCGCTCAAGGACCGTGTCAAGGGCGACACGAGCGGAGATTACGGCCAGCTCCTGCTCACACTGCTCCACCATCCCGAGCAAGTGCAAGCAATAGATCCGGAGGACCCCGCCGATGGAGCATGAGTCACACGCCCGCCGTAATCGCCTCGGCGCCGTCATTACCATGATCATCGCTTGCAGGAATGCGGCGCGGGCATACCGTGAGCGGGCGAGGCGAGGTGGACCATGGCAGCAATCAGGCTCAACTAGTGTTCATATATAGTAGCTCTCTAGACCAAACAAATACACAGCAAATGGCGTTGAAAATCCAGCTCCATGAGCGTCGGGGAAGAGCTACGTGGAGCGAGTGGCGAAACCGAGGAGGAGTGAGCCCAACGAACTTCCATCATCACGTGGAGGAAGAGCGCAATGGATGAAGTGCGTTGGACTTCAACCTGATCACGACCTGGCATGTGGTGTATGCTATTTGGAAGGCGGCTAAAACGGGCAACCAATCAGCATTCAGCACGTTGTTGATTCGAAGTATGTATGCTCCTTACCGCATACGTTTTCTTTGAAGACACACAAAAATGCAAACTATGCGCAGCCAATCAGACGGCAGCACGTCCATTCTCGCTGTCGGATTGGCTCCAGTCCCACTTTGGCACTCTATGCTACCGCAATTTCGACCATATCGAAAATGGTGGCATACTTCCGCGCAATGTCCAGAAAAACATTTTTGATGGAAAAATTCTGGCACTGTCTCATCCACAAGCTGTTTTGGCGCCTGTCGTCCATCCAGCAAATGCTGATCTCGCTTTTAGAGCTCCATATCAACGCTCGCATAGAGAGCACGTAACGTTGGTGACTGCCCTCGCATCGCCAGCGTGTGGTGCCGCCGCTTTCCGTCAAGCGTTGGCATCCAGATCACTTTTTTTTTTTTTTTGCGGCACACGTTTCTAAAAAGCGTAAAGTACAGTACGAAAGATTGCTCTCTCGCAGCCTGGTGATTGCGCTCGGCGCTCGAACGCGATCCTGTCGCCTTGCTGGGCCACCACTCGTTCCGCCCGCCGCGCATACACACAACACGACCAACTTCCCGCCCGCGACACTTTCCTCATGCGCTTTTCGACTGGTGGCAGACGACCGCACTCACTTGCTGCATCGATTACGCCAACGCCCGCGAGACGGAGCGCCGCAAACCGCATAATCCTACGCAAACCTCTTGCGGTTTGTATGCTTTGTACCGTAGATTTCACCTTCACTAGCGAAATGTATTATTAATTCGGACTTTGTATGCTTCCATCGATTGATTTCGCACACGACGGTTGACTGGACCATCACTCTTTTCCCTCGCTTGTGTTGGGTGAATGTACAGTACGGGCGGCTGGGCGTCAACACGGCACGCCTTCGAGCGACTTTCTGGTCAGTATCGAATTTTCCGTCTTAGCTCAAGAGCTACTCGTGGTTTCGCTGCCCATAATGGGCGCGGTGACTTTCGATTCCGAGGGCAAGGACTCGCAGCGGGCGTCGTTCCTGACGAGCCCGACGTGCTGCTCGGTCACGAGCGGCATGGAGTCCGACCACGATATTATTAGCTCCTCCAGACTCAGCAGCCTGTATGAAGCGAGCGTTCGAGGTGGCGACCGCAGCAGCAACCTGGCGTCGACGATCCTCGAGGAGGACCCGGCGATGCCTACGGACGCCGTCGAGGTGCAGCAGGAGATCCAGAGCAAGCTCTTCGACCGGTTCTCGATCCGCGTGCTCAAGCAGGTGCCGCTGCCCGACTGGATGAAGATCTTCGTGCCGAGGATCGTGCGGCTGCAGACCGGCGCCATGCCCTTCATGGAGTACGCGCGCTCGGAGAACGGAGACGTGCGCCAGCGCAAGATGATCAGCGTCTGGACGCGCGTCGACCGGCTGCCCAAGAACAAGCTCTCGATCGACTTCCGCATGCCCGACTCGGACCAGTCGGCCGCCGTCGTCGCCTCTAAAGTGTCACTTTCAGCCAAGACGGAGCAGCGACGCTCTTCAGCCTGTGACAAAGTCTCGGCCGACAAGTGGATCCTCAAGTTCGAGTCCAAGCGCGAGCGAGACTCGTGGGCCAGACTCATCCAGGACGCCGTCGACCTGCTCGGCTGGATCAACAAGTTCACGCTCGGTGCCGAGATCATCTCGACCGAAAACTCGGCGCTCGTCGAGTGCTTCACGTGGATGGACCGGGGGAAGCCGTCCTACGTGCTCAAGTCCATGCATGCCGACTCGAAGAAAAAGTCCCACTCGGCGCGCAACGAGATTCACGTGCACCACCTGCTGACCAACTTTTCGACCCACCCGAACGTCGTCAACCTTCACGACGCCTTCCGCCAGCGGGAAAAGGCCTACCTCGTGCTCGAGAACTGCGTCGGCGGAGACCTCTTCGACTTTATCAGCCAGCATGGCGCCGTCGATGAGCATTCGGCCAAGACCCTCTTCCGCCGCATCGCCAACGCCGTCAACTACGTGCACGACCAGGGCATCGTCCACCTGGACATCAAGCCCGAGAACCTCTTCTTCAAGGTCTCTTCCAGCCAGCTCGACACCATCAAGCT
>JAASGX010000924.1:0-11751 GCA_023334415.1 Phytopythium chamaehyphon | reverse complement strand
TTCTTCTACGCTGCGGTACAGTCGAGAACCACTCGTTGATGAAGTAGAAGACGATGCCGACATGCTTGAGTGCTTTGCCGCCCGTGCTGCGGCATGCTGGGCCTCCCGGAGCGCAAATTTTGCGGCAGGAGCGCTCTTGGCATGATATCTCCTATCATTGAGGTTGTGTTGCTCTTCACTTGCTTACCTTGCAGCTCTCCGTGCAATGGGTTGAATGGCTACACTTACTTTCACCGGTGACGCCGCCGACATGGTATGATATTGAGGAATCTTTTGTCTGAATTTTTCTGGCAGTGATCTTGATTTTTTTCGTTGAGTGATCTCTGGTAACAGAACCCACGTTCGGATATGAACTCCTGGTCACCAAGGAGTTTGCTTGTGGTGTTGGAGATCGCTCACTCCCCAACAAACCCCGTCCTACACACATCAACCAACGGCACATCAATATGGACATCAAGACAATCAAGAAGGCCCAGCTCGTCGCTAACAACACCAGCCACCTTGCCAAATCTCTCTCCACGAGTGTAATCACATCTGCGCCCAGGGCTCTCTCCGACCGACTCGTGGAGTTCTCGCTCGCTCTTGCCGGCTGCATGTTTTCGGTGGACCTTACGGAGCACATTGATCTGTCAATGGAGGATCTCGGAGAGCTGATTCCGAGTGTGCAGCCATAAGACCCGAATTCGGTTTAGGCGATACATCTTAATCAAATTTAACTAAGGGCAACCTCAAAACCAGCCTAAAGTCGCAATGCTGCCGCCTTGAGTACCAATAACCATGTAAATCGCCAACTCAATATAGAGCAGCATTTCACTTGATGCACGTGGCTCAATTTGATTTCCACACTTCTTGGTGAGCAACGCGCAAAACCTAAAAAAAGTCCATGCCCAAACCTCATTCACAATACAGCAATTGTTGCCGTCGAGCTAGTTGATCGCCCAAGCGATTTTCATTCTGCGCGTATTTTGCATGCTTTAACCAGCCAACCTATCGAAGAGTCCAGTTTAGGCTTTGGATAAGAAGTCACAGCTTCCGATGTGCTCAAGTCTAAAGCTTGACGCCAAATCACCCCGTATTTTATAGGTACTAGAGTGCACCGCGAATAATTTGTCTGACTGAAAGCACTAGCAGTTGCTTGCGACAGAGCGCATGCCAGTGATGCCAACCGTAACTACTTCGAAGTAAATACAGTGCCTTCATGCCTCTGTCGATCAAACCACTTCATGCTGTTGTTAATGTAGAGGTAAGGCTCCTGTGTGAGCGTAAGAGCACTTCATTGATCGCCTAAGTCTTATTACGCGAATACATGTTATCATACCGGGAATTTTGTATTGCAGCCGTGACGGCGAAATATGCGAGCATTCAGCCCCTTGACAAACATGTCTTAGCTATTTTTGTTTTTGGTAAGCAGGCTTCGCCCCAAAAGCCCCGCAGCCATGCATTGTGCTCGCATCCAAGTATTTAGGTTCTGGTTCCAAAACAGCCATTCAATCACTCAACAATACGACAACAATCCCCAATGGGGAAGCTTGGACGCACCTTCGGTCTCGCAGAGAAGGGGAAAATTGGCATTACGGTCGATAAGCAGTCCTTTGTCGCTGGCGAGGTTGTATGTGGTACCATTTTCATCGAAGTGTACGAGCCAATCGAATGCAATGGTAAGAAATCGGTAGTGCAAAGGACGTTTCTCACAACAAGCCGACTAACCAACAACTTGATGCAGCGATAGTGCTGAAGGCCACGGGCAAGGAAAAGATAAAGTATACGCACACGTACACAGAAGCAGAAGGGGCCACGAGATGGGATCACAGGGATGAGACGGAGAAACACTTTGATGAAAATATTGTCATGCATACCACAGTCGATAACATGTTGCCTCCCGGCAAACACAAGTACACATTTCAGTATCAGCTCCCAAGCGTGTTACCCGGAGTTTTCAGCCTTAAAGACTTCACCGAAGGTGAGATTGAGAACTTGAACGCTGAGATCAAGTATAAGCTCAAGGCGACACTGGATGTCGGTGGGTTCTTTGCGACGGACTTCAAGGCGGTGTGTGATCTCCTGGTACACGAGAAGCCTGTTGCTACTAATGAGGGCTCGAAAACCAAAAAAGTGCGGCTTCTCTGCTGTGTCAACAAAGGTTCGTGCACGATAAACGCCGCAACAGACAAGAACTTGTACTTTACAAACGAAAGCGCCAAGATCGAGTGCACTATCACGAACAACTCGAATGTCAACGTCGATACAATTCACTGCAGCATTTACCAGGTCATCACAGGACATCTGGGGTGGACAGAGCGCAGTTTTACGCGGAAACTCGCATACCGGAAGAAGGTTGATGGTGTTGCCGTGAACCACTCGGCGCAATACTCGCTATCGGCTCCTCTCAATTGTGAGAAGTTCACACTACTGCCGTCGACACAAGGCAAACTAATTGCATGCGCAAGCTACTTTGTCGTCACGGCTGTCGTTTCGTGGTGCCCCAACGTGCGACTGAAGTTACCCACAACGATCGTAGTGCCTGGGCCACCTCATGCGGGCTGGGTGCCGGAGCTGACTGAGGAATACCTTGCCGTGAACCCCATTGCAACGACCGAGGCGCAAGATGCCAAAGCCGTAGTAACGCCGGGAAGCGCGATCAACATGGAGGACATCCGGCCTGCTAACCTGGTACAGGAGGAGGAGACCCAACTTCCAGTCGAGACCAAGGAGACTGTCACTGATGCTGGTGAAGTCCAACCAGAAGCGATCGCCGTCGTCCTTGACAGCAAATTGGAAGCATGAGCCAGATCTCATCTGTGCATGGCAGCGGGTCCGCCGCATTGAATAGAATACACAACCGTAACACTAGTTGTACGAGGGTCTATGATGACGAGTGCTTGGCAGTGATAACTCCGCCGCGACGACAATCCAAGCAGCAGATCCGCCACGTGCAGTGCCACGTCGTCGCCGTGGCGAGTCCGCTCCAGCCGCGTCCCAGCCCCAGCTCCAGCTCCGGGGCGTCGTCATCGCGTGTGTTTACAGCACCCGCCAAGCAGTGCAAGTCGGACGCCACACGACCGGGAGATAAACGCTAACTCAGTCCACGATTACGCCTGGTCGTCACGACCATATGTTCTTTCGCGTCGAATACTGAGATGTTGTTATCTGAGCCCGGCTGGAGCGCTTGGCACTCCCCGTCAAGAGTATCGCCACTCGCTGCTTGCAGCGCCGCACAGTGGCACGGCCTCGGCGCTGTCTGAGATGCCGGCTGTGGTTGAATATGCCCCATGTGCAGTGGCTGGCATAGTTTTCACAGCTATGAGACCGACCCAAGCCCACGCCCCCAGCGGAGCAATCGGCCGAGCAAATCCCACGCCGCGATCCGCGCCGGATGTCGCTTGGCGCACGAGTGGACGGTGTCCACTGGACACCGCGAGTCCGCAATGGAGACTTGCACCGATGCATCATCGCAATACTGTTATGCAGGCAGGTAGAATACTGTACGCCACCGCTGCCGGTCTGTCCGCTACGCTCGGTGCAAGCGGCGTCCGCTGCGCGGTTGTCACACTGTAGCACGTCACCTGGCAGAGTCGAGTCGCCCGAGCAGCATATGACGCAGCGCTGCTCTGTAAACACTGCGATTCGAGTAGTACGGTAGTAGCCGCGTCGTTCGCGCTCCTCGCGCTCATGGCATTGTCCATTAGGGAGCAAAGCGACGCGTCGGCCTCCACTGGTGGCAGGCGCCGATGGACGTCGACAGCGTCTCCCCCCACTCCAACAGCACCAGCAGCAGCGACGACTCCCGCTCGCAGATCCACGACGAGCAGCACGAGCAGCTGGTCGCCCAGGCCTCGCAGCTCGCCGTCTCGTGGGTCGTCGACTCTGTCGATGGCACCGCCTTGATGCAGCAGTCGGCTCGAGACCGCGCCGAGAGCCGTCGCGCGAGACACAGGGAGGTACAGCGGCGCTTTGCTCAGCGGAAAAAGGTGCTCTCTTGCTATCTCTCGGTGGTTGGGCGATCAAAAGCACTCATATTTTGCTCTTGGTACCTTTAGGAAAAGCTCGCGCAGGACCGAGAGCTGCTGCGGCGGCTTGAGGCGACCCACAGAGCGCTGAGCCTATCAGCAGAAGAGCGGCAGCTCTCGACCGAAAACGAAGAGCTGAGCGCGTCCTGCCTCGCGCACACGCTTGCATCTCCACCGAAACCAGTCATCCACAGCGTCATCGAGGTGGGACCATGATCGGCTGATGTGCTCGACCACCCGGCAAGGTTGATGACGTCGCGTGGATTGTTGAATCAACCAGAGCCAAATGGATTCCGTTCGAGCAAGCTATGAGCCAGTGACGAGTTCTCAATGGGCCGAGCTGCTGCAGCAGAGTTTACAGGAATACGAGGTGTCTCGACAGCGCGGGCCGGGCGGCTGGACGAGCACAGGGGCAGCAATCATGGGCTGGCGAGACCGAATCATGGTTCAAGAATCAAACATCACCATGTCCATGGAGAAGGACTTTGAGCACCTCGACAGCCGAGAGTTTGCCGAGAGGGCGTGGCACCGACTAGGGTCTTCAGAGTATCATCCAAAGTTGTTCAGCCACGGTCTTATCGTAAAGGTGCGAACACAATTTGTGTTGCTGAAGAAATCCTTGCGTGGTATCACTCATGCGCGAGACTTCTACACTGACAAACAGGTCCAGGTGCTGCAACGAATCAACGTCGACGCCTTCGTCATCAACCGGTGCATGTACAACCCGCGCACGAATGCTATCGGCCACACAATAGAGATTTTCTGCCGTGTGCTTCGTGGGCGCGACACGATAATCATTGCCCGAACTCTGGAGCGGACGGCAGCGCAGCAGCATGTGGCATTCCACCAGCCACATCACGATTTCCAGCGACCAGGGACTTTAGCGGGGCAGCAGTGGCCCCAGATAATGGCGTCTTTCGCCTTTTCGGATCTTCTCGGGGGTCGAGGTTGCCACTTTCGCTACGCTTGCCGCCTGGGAAATTTCGCAGTAGCAACCGCCAACTACTGGATGATGGAGCTGCCAACAGTGGTTTGGCGGTTTGAGGCTATCACGGTTGCTCCGATGTTTTCGCTACTGTCCGACGATGAAGCTTCATCAACAAACACTGGCAGGGGGTATCAAGGCTCGACAGTATCACACGCAGCATAAATTGGTCCGTGATCGCATGACAACGAGGAAAATACAGACAACCATATTGATGACGTGGCTCGGAGTCAACGCAGCGAAAGGCAGGGCACACGCCAAATCGTGGCTAACGAACACTACACATCGAAAGCAGACCACCCACGTGTCAATATCCACGAGTGACTGAGGAAGTGTCGGACCGATCGTCCGTGAGACGGACTCCCGAGTGGGACGTCCGGTCGTCTTCCAGGCTGCGCAGGAAGCGTGACCCCGATGACGCCGACGACGTCAATGAGACCGATCCCTTCAGCGCACGCGCGGCGGCGTGGCGCGCCTCACGCAGCGCGAACTTTCCAGCAGGAGCGTTCTTCGCCTTGCTCATGCACACGACGCAGACGCTGCAGCGGTTCTGATGTGCTCGCGATTCCTCCTCGACGTCCACTGCGATCTTGCGCACAATCTCACACGAGCTGCAGACAGCCTAGGTTCGCGAGTAGCATTCCCAGTTAGCAACGGATGTTAGGAAGTCCAGTCGATCAGCTCGCACCAATTTGCAGACGATGCAGCGACGGAAGCTGCTGGAGCTCTTGGGGGCACCAAAGGCGGTCCTGCAGTTGCCGACGCAGTGGCGGCCCATTGGTGGGAGCTCACTGGAAATCGATTCGCCACGGCGAAGCGGTTAGAGATCCTTCACGGTATCATATGACAGGGGAGGTGACAGGCAGATGTTACGTACCCCAGCTGGCGGCTCGCCGAGATGGCGTCGCGGATGAGCCACATGAGCTTCTTGGAGTAGCTCGCGTCGCTCGTCATGGCCGTGGTGAGCACGGCCTCAATGAGCGGGGCGAGGCTGGCGAATTCGGGCGCGTTGCCCATGGGAGCAAAGAAGCCCTTGGTGTACAGGTCTACCTTGCCGTTGGCCTGCTCGATCTTGAGCCAGCAGATGGAGCCCTTGGCGTGCACGCGGTTGGCGCTGGCGTTGCGTCCCTCCGCGTCGGTCGGCCACAGGTCCACCGAGTGGATGATGTAGTAGCCGACGCGCTCGTTGGTCTTGGTCCGCATCATGCCCGTGGCCATGGCGAGGCAGTAGTCTCGCGCCTTGACGAGCGGGAAGGGGCTGTCCATGGCGCAGTAGCAGACGCCGCACGAGCGGAACGGCTCGCGCTCCGAGGGCTCGCGAACCCGCGCAAGCATGCGGAACTTGTCGACGTTGTCTCCGAGGTAGGCCGACCTGGCGCGGGCCGCATCGTCGCTCATGACAAGGCAGCCGTACATCTCGTCGTCCAACGAACCCTGCAGCGTGCCGATGGCCAGCAGCGTCGGCGCCATCTTGCAGAGCACGGGCACGAGCTCCCCGTCGAGGTCGCGCAGCGTCTGGAAGGGCGCGCGGCACGTGGAGCGCTCCTTGTAGACGACTACGTTCTGCTGGCGGCGCACCTCCTTCCACCGGTCGGCCTGGATGCGGCGCGCGTCCACGCGGCGGTGGGCCTCGTAGGACTCGAGCGTCTCGGCGACGACGCCCAACGCCACCTTCTCGACGCGCTCTCCGTCCTCGGGCGAGAGCAAGAAGGCCATGCTCGCTGGGTCGCTAGTCGCCGTGGTCGTGGTCGCTGGTGGTGGCGGCGGTGCTGTCGCCGCTGGCTGCCAAGTTGTCGTGTGGGCCGAGTGAATGGGCGATCACTCCGTGCTGGGATCGCCGCTGGGATGTGCAGAGATCTGCTTAGCTCTGCCGGTCGCCACCGAGCGCTTCTCATTGAGGCTGGCTGGCGGACAGCCTCGCCGTGCCTTTGCGGCACTATCCGCCGAGATTGGCGCGGCCGTCGCGTTGTGCGCGACTGGCGCCGCCGACAGGCGCAAGGCGAGGCGTCAGTCAGTCGGACGAGCGCGGAGGCTCGGACTCCGAGGCGGAGAGCGGGCCTGTAGACAGGCGCCGGCGCCATGAGGCGGCGAGAGATGAGGTGTCGTGCCGCGCTCGTACCGAAAATGGCCAGTCGAGTGCCTCGCCGTGGTCGTGTCGAGAGTCACGAGACGCGCGTGGACAGCCCGGATGTGTTCATGTCAAGGCTCGGCGGGTCTCTCGTGACGTACAGTGAGCGTTCTTGGCATCGCCAGACCATCGAGGTGGCAGCCTTAATGGAGCCGAAATTAATGGCCGCCCTCGAGCGCAAACAGGGCCCCAACGTCCGTGCGTGCGTCACCAGCAGCACGATCTCCTCAAGTCCGCTGCGTGGCTCGTCACTTCAACGTCCTATACCGCTTCGGTCCATCGCTTCATCGCTAGTCTCCTTTGCATTTGTCCAGGCCGCGCTCTCTGCGTCCACATGTCAATCGTGGCGTGAGTCATGCCGCATGGCAGACTTGCAGGGAGTGGGACCAGGGCTCCCTCGCTGGCAGTTTTCCCGTCTCTGTGACGACCGCCAGAGTCCGCTTCTTCCCGCGCTCGAGCGCGCCCCGCCGCCCTCGCCATGGACTCGCCGCACCTGCCGGCCGACTGGACGCCTGAGGACCAGCGCATCATGGAGCAGCTGCTGTTCGACGCGGCCCCGGCGGCCCCGGCGTCCCCGGCGTCCCCAGCGTCCCCGGCGTCTCCGGCTCCGCAGGCCCTAGAGATCGACGAGCGGCTGATGGAGATGATGCGGTGGCGGTCGGCCGAGCACCGGCGGAAGGCCGAGGAAGCCCGGCGCGTCCGGCACCGCGAGGTGCAGCGGCGCTTCATGCAGCGCAAGAAGGAGCAGCGGAGTCGTGTCAAGCGGCAGCTCGCGCGCCTAGAAGCCGAGCTGCGGGTGCTGGCGCTTGCGTCCGAGGAGCAGCGGCTCGCGCGCAGCAACGAGGCGCTGCAGGCCGAGCTGGCGGGCCTAGACCCGGTGCCGCTGCCCTCGCGGCAGCAGGTAGACCGGCTGCTGGAGGTTCGTTCGTGTCGAGTTCGGTAGTGGCAATGGTGCGGAGCTGACCCTGGTCGCCTGCAGGAGCAGCTGGAGCTCGTGCGCCGCCACTACGAGCCGCTGACGAGCGAGCAGTGGGCCGCACTGACGGCGCGCAGCCTGCAGGAGCTGGAGGACGCCGAGCTGGAGCCGGGGTTCGCGAGCACCGGCGCCGCCGTCTTCGGCTGGCGCGACCGGCGCAAGGTGGACGCCTCGGGCGCGCGGTTCTCGCTGCGCAAGCGCTTCGCGCACCTGGACGCGCGCGGCTTCCGCGACGAGACGTGGGCCAAGCTGCAGCTGGAGCGCTCGCACCGGCAGCTCTTCCCGGCGGCCGTGGCCATCCGCGCGCAGGTCGTGCAGCGCGCCGGTGACGAGCGCGCCGTGTTCCACCGCGTCATGTTCAACCCCGCGACGGGCGGCGTGGTCCACGCGCTCGAGGCCTCCGTGCGCCTGCGCCACCGCGGCCGCTTCCTGCTGCTGCAGCGCTCGATTGAGCGCAACGCAGCCATCGCCCAGGCGCCGGCCGCGCACGCGTGGATGCGGCTGGTGACGTCGCTCGTCTACGCGCCGGCGTCAGGCGGCCGCGGCTGCGACTTCCAGTACGCGGGCTGCCTGAGGGACCTGCGGCCGGCCGACGCGCGCTTCTGGCTCGCCGAGATGCTCTGGGTCATCCTGCGCTTCGAGCGCGTCATGGTCGCGCCGCTCTTCCGGCTCGAGGCGCCGCCTGCGACGTGTGAGCAGGAGAATTATTTATAGCCGTGCGGCTGCATCCGGTGATTCCCGCGAACCAATCTGCCCAGAAACGGTATTTATAGCCTCCGCGTGGCCGCTTTTGTAATTTCAAGAGACTACCGGGTAGCCACGCGAGACCTTCTCCGCCGACTTGGACCGTACACTATCGGCGTGTAGCTCCGCTCCTGCTCGTGAGTAGCTGCTCGGCCGCTACGGCACCCAGGCGCGGCCTCTACGGCTGCGGCGGCTCGTGACTCAGGCTCAGGCTCGAGCTCGAGCTCAGGCTCAGGCTCAGGCTCGCAGCGAGATTAGCGGCGCTCGTCGAGCGGACGACGGCCCACCGAGAAGCGCGAGGGTCCGGAGCGTTCAGCTCTCTTTCGGTGTGCCTGTCCACGACGCGCCATTGCCAGAAGTGCGGCGTTAAACGCAGCGCACCCACGAGACTAATTAGACAGACTCCCAAGGCGCTCAGTATGGAACCGCCGCACGAGCGGGCCGCTGGGTACCTGCAGATGACGTGGACGCCCACGGACCAGGTCATCATGGAGCACCTGCTGCTCGAGGGCCAGCCCACGCCCAAGGACAAGCCGCCGTCGCCGTCCTCGCCCGAGATCTGGCCCAGGCAGGCCGTGCAGGTGTCGCCGTCCTCGTCCGACACAGACGCCGAGAAGAGCGCCACCGCGGGCGACAAGCCCTCGCCGCCCAAGAAGGAGAAGAACGACGAGGATCGCAGGGCGAGGCACCGAGCTGTCCAGCGAAGATTCGTGCAGCGGAAGAAGGTGCTTAGTAGCGGCTCAATTTCTTTACATGTGGACCCGTTTGGCAGGAATTACTCACGCGGTGGACGAGTAGGAGGCGTTCCAGAGAGCCAAGCGCCTGCTCCAGGAGCTTGAAGCCAAGTACCGCTTCCTCAGGATATCGGCCGAGGAGCGCAACCTCCGGCACGAGCGGTCAATGCTGCAGGACCGCCGAGTTGCCTTGGCTTCCTCTGTGCCGCGGGCATCCCCATCTCCTGTCAAAGTGAACACGAACCCAGTTGAAGAGCTGATAACGGTACGAAACTATTGTAATCTGGGGGATGTTTCCCAACAAACCCTGATCTCAGCTACACATTGGAGCAGAAGCAGCTCGAGCTTGTTCGCGAGTTTTACGAGCCTCTATCATCAGAAGAGTGCAAAGCCATCCAGTTCAGCAACCAGCGGGAGTACGAGGTATCCATGACGCTAGACGAATCCTACCAGAGCTCCGGGATGACGATCATGGGTTGGCACGATCACCGGAAGATGGGAAACGAGTCAGTCAAGCTCGCGTTGTCCAAGGAGTTCCTAAACGTGCGCTCGCTGGATTTGATGAACATGACGTGGGAAACCCTTTCGAGTCCACATTCCTACGCGCGGTTCTTCAGCCCTGCTCTGACAATCAAGGTACGGATGATATATGCACCGTGCTAATAACCACCGGGAAGGATCTGCTAACGTGAGCTGCTACTCTTCAACTACAGATGCAAGTCCTGCAAACTGTTGATCAGGATGCAATCGTGTTTCATCGAGTGCTGTACCACCCGCAGACGCAGCGTGCTTCCAACTCGCTGGAGCTACTGTGGCGGACGCGAGTTGGGAGCGAGTACGTAATTTTCGATGCGTGCCTTCAGAACAACGCTGCGCAGCAGTGCCTCGGGGAGTCGTACAACTGGACGCAGATGACAACGTCGATGGCTTTCAGATCGACTCCTGGAGGCAGCTGCTTATTTCGGCATGGCGGCTGGCTCCGCAGGTTTGCGGTGTCGTCCGTGCGGTACTGGCTCATGGAGATGTTCTTCATGGCCCTGCGCTTTGAGAGCGCCATGGTGGCCCCCGTCTTCACGCTCCCGCCGAGCGAGCCGAGCGACCAGGAGTCCGCGGGTATTGACGTGGCGCTGTAGCATATTTAACCAGCAGAGACTGCAACCGAGGCAACACGTATTGATGCGATGGCTGCGGTTGAAGTTCATCGTCATTTCCGTCTATGTAATCAGCGGTAGTTGAAGTTGGCCGCTTCGCGTAGCTCCTCGGCGATCGCCACCTCATCTCATTCCGCGACTTGCCGTCCCCCGCTCACGGCTCGACTCTCCTACAATACAGCGAGTGGCATGGCTCCTGCGGCTGCGAAGATGGACCTGGCGGACCTGGCGCCGCGGCTGCTGGCGCTGGAACGCGAGCGCGGGGCCTCGAGCGTCGACGTGGCGCCGCTCGCGGACCTGCTGCGCGGTGGCAGAGCGGCCAACTGTCGGCGCAAGGAAATCGAGCGGCTGGTGGCGCGGGACCCCGTGCTGGGGGCGAGGCGCGAGTACGCGTACCAGAACCACTCGCAGCGGTACCTTAGCGGCGTCCAGAAGACCTTCCACTACGCCAAGCTCCTGCGGCAGGCTCGGCTCACGGACGTCGCGGACCAGAACTACGCGTACGACGCGCTCGGGGAGCGCCTGCCACCGCAGGTGCACCGCTCCATGTTCATCCCGTCGCTCGAGAACCAGGGCGACGACGAGCAGCAGCGCGAGTGGCTGCCGCTCGCGCAGAGCTTCCGCGTCATCGGCGCCTACGCGCAGACGGAGCTCGGGCACGGCTCCAACGTCCAGGGCATCGAGACCACAGCCAAGTACGACCGCGGCACGCAGGAGTTCGTCATCAACTCCCCGACGCTCACGAGCCGCAAGTGGTGGCCTGGTGGACTCGGCAAGACCTGTACACACGCGATCGTGCACGCCAAGCTGCTGATCGACGGGCAGTCCAAGGGCGTCCAGGCGTTCATCGTGCCGCTGCGGTCGCTCGAGGACCACTCGCTCCTACCGGGTATCGAGACGGGGGACATTGGCCCCAAGGTCGGCTTCAACTCGCTCGACAACGGATACGCCGTGTTCAACCATGTGCGCATCCCGCGGCGCAACATGCTCATGCGGTTCGCCCAGGTGACGCCCGACGGAACTTTC
>JAASGX010000923.1:0-11755 GCA_023334415.1 Phytopythium chamaehyphon | reverse complement strand
TGTTCGAAAGCTGATGCATCCTCGAAGCAACCTTCGCGCTGCATGAAACTTCCAATCCAGTGTAGCGATCGGCTATGGCGAGCTGCTAGTTTGAGGAGCATCGTGCACATTTTCATCGTTACGATGCACTCTTCGCGAATCCCAAGAGCTCGTAGCGCCACGGCATCTCGGTCCGCGTCCAACTCCTCGATGTGAGCCAGCTCCAAAGGCGAAAACGGAACACGGCTCTGCGGATACTCAAGCCAATCAAATCTTGCTTCAGACAAGTGAAACCAACTCGGAAGAATGCATCCGTGGTCGATAGGAACCATCGTGTAAGGTGCCCGGTCTCCAATGAGAAGAATGTTGCCGTGATGCCGATCCGTATTAAAGACGCGGACGTCTAAAATCGCAATGCGGTGAACCTGTTCAACTGGTACGAACTGCTGCGCGCGCTCAAGATCAAATGGCATTCCGAAGCTCTCCATGCTGCCAATGCTGCTCGCCATGAACCGCTGCACGGACCCCTGCTTCGTTGTGCCATCTAGTGCAGATAGCTTAAGCCGTGCAACTGCAGTGGGCGGTACTCCACTGAAGCCGTTGGCTTGGGAGTCGAGCACATAGGCAGCTTCTTCTCGAACGGCTCCCTCACCGCGGGAGAGTCCGTCACGCGTAAATTTCTCTTCCTCGACTGGTTTGAACATGGCGAGCTTTTGCCCACTTGTGCGTGACTGCACAGCATACACGCCGCCTTGGCCGTCAGTCACGCGGTCCGTAACGACATCTGAAGAGGAGCTGAGCTGAGCAACATCCCAAAGCATGTTGCGACGCATACCACTTCCCGAGTTGAGACGGCGAAGACGGACGCGCGAGATAAAATTGTCCTTGCCCTGCTGAGCTAGAGCAGACAGATCCACGTACACGTCGTCGGCTGCCACAGCATGTCCAGTTGGGAAGACCTCGTCAAAACTAGAGGTGTTGTTGTCTCTTTCGCCGCACGGCATCGATGCGTTGGGTTGGAGTGTAGATGAGAGCAGGCGTGCCATAACATGCGGGAGTGGGATACCGGTAGATTGCTGCATCTTGTAGACGGCAACCGTTTTTTCACCGACTTGGCATCCCAGCTCCAGGCCCTTTGCGATCTGCTGTACCAGCAACTTTTCGTCGGAGCTAAAGTAATCGGGGAACATCGTGATACTCAAGTCCGGGTTGCCTCGGAACGCAGCTAGCTCTTCATTCAGTGACGCTTGCTTTGCCGACACTTCGTCAGGAAAGCAAGACAGCTCTGGTGAGTCGGCAACACGGAGCAATTGCTCCTTGATCTGTCCTGTCGATACTGTCATAACTGGCTCTGAAAACGCCAGCTTTGACTCCGCTTCATCCCACTCATGCACGCTTTCGTCTTGGTCCTGATCCTCGCTTTCCTCGTCGTCAGGTTCCTCTTGCTGAGAACGCTTGCTTGGTTTGGATGGTGCAGTCCGGGAAACACGCTCTTCAAAGTGGCAGTCGTTGTTACTTTTGCTCCTTGCCAGTAGCGTAGTCTCCCGCGTTGCCAGCGGCGATCTAGGCGCCGCCGGCCACCGCGACTTGGCGGAGCGCCATATGAAGCTGCGAGGGAACGGTGCGGCCTTCACGGGCGACGACTTGGGGCAGCTGGACGTCAGGAACTCGGTCAGCGCGCGCGGCTTGCCGCCGAGACCGGGCTCCCTCTCCGCGTGCTTGAACTTGGTCGTGACCATGACTCGCTCGCTTGCACCCCCGGCCTTCCGCTCCCTATTGCGCCCGCGCGAGCTGCTCAGCCGACTGCTCGGCGCCGCTCCGCCCGTCCTGCTCCTTCCTCGACTTCACTTCTCCCTTCCTCTTCGCAAAGTGGTCGCGAGGCTGAGCCTCCCTGGTTTGTGATCTTTCGCCGCGAGCTTCGCGAAGGAGGAGCCAGCCAGAAACGGTGTTCTGCGCCTATTCATAGGCGGCTTCTTATAGGCATCCTTCCCAGCACCTCGCTCGGCCTTGAAGGCTCGTTGAACCTGGAACCAGCGCCAGGCAGAACGCCCCGCTGGCGGCCTAGAAACGTGCTTCAACGCCGCCGAGAGCCCGCCATCCCACACATCGGTTCCGCAACGCACCAACGGCACTGGTGCTGGCCGCTTGGGCTTGGGCTTCGTGGCTCTATATAAATCGCCATACCAAGGTGCAAATGTTCGTGAGGTGGCCCACCTTTCCGCGAACAAGCGGCCGTCGGCCGTATACCACCGGCGTCCACTGTACCTCCTCCGCCCAGCGCCGACTCTGTTGTCTGGTCGCCACCGAGCAGGAACCCCCTGCCTTCCTTCCGGCCTCCATCTCGGTCGCTGCGTCGAGCCGCTGCTCGCTGCTCGCCGCCTCCTGCGCCTGGCGCTCCTCGCTGCTCGCCTCTCGTCCGTCGCAGCGCTCGAACTCCGCAGCCAACTTCCAGGGCCGTCTCCTGGTCTCCTGGTCTCCTGGTCTCCTGGTCTCCTGGTCTCCTGGTCTTCTGATCTTCTGATCTCCTGATCTCCTGGTCTCCTGGTCTCCTGGATCCGCCGGCATGACGCCGACCAGCAGCGCCGGCGCCGCCGCGAGCGTCTGGAGCAGCGCGGCCGCGTGGGGCGCGACGCGCGCAGCGGCGTTGCAGCAGCTCAGCGGCTTCGGCATGCGCAACCTGTCGCTGCAGGGCACGGGCGCCGGCTGCCTGCTCAGCGTCTACTTCCGCCTCGGTGCGTGTGAAGCTGCGGTGGGAACGATCGTCTCTGAGTAGCCAATGCTGACGCTGCTCGCTTCCTTCGCTGGCAGTCGTCGACCGACACGTCGTGTACGTGAGCGAGGTGGTGCGCAGCACGCTCAACCCCGTGTGGGTACCCTTCCAGTCCGAGGGCGACTTGCTGGGCGACGCGGCCCCCAGGGGCGAGCCCGTGGACGTGCAGCAGCTGCTCTGCAGCGGCACGGCCTTCGAGGTCGTCGTCGTGCGCGTCAAGGAGCGCTGCGCCAAGCGCCGCCCGCGCCGCAAGTCGCGCACGCTCAGTCGCGGCGGCGTCGTCATGTTCGACAGTGACGACGAGAGCTGGCAGCCCACCAACAACTCGCGCTCGTTCGCGGACGCGCGCGGCGCCTTCGAGGACGACGACGACGACGACGACGACGACGACAGCATCTGCACAGAGGGAGGCACGGGGCCGGGCATCGTGAGGATGGCCGGCAACGGATCCCCGGTCGCCAGCTCTACAGGGTCGGTGGGAAAGCGCCGACCGGGAAACGAGAGTGCCACCGACACGGAGGACGAAGAGAAGCAGGTGGACGAGGAGGAGATATTGCGCATGACCTTCAACGTACGCGAGCTCGAACCGCTGCCGGTGGCCGTGTCGGACATCACCAACCTCCCGCTCAACACGTGCCTGTTTGAGTTTGCGGGTCGCACGTTCGTTCACCGCGACGTGTTGGACGTCCTGGCCGAGACGGGAGTTATTGCAGCCAAGCACTCAAGACGCAAGGGGTCCGCAATCCAGCTGAAGGAGTACAGTCTGCACGATGGTGTCGACCATCTCGAGAAGGTATTGGCAGCACGCGCTACGATTGCAGAGCGCACGAAGCATAATGAAGATCTCCAGGACCAAATCCGCGCGAAGCTTGCGCTTGCCCAGCGCCGCATTGTCCGAGATCAGCAGCGTGCGAAGCTTGAAGAGCGAGTGCGCTCGATTCGCGAACAAGTCGACAGCAAGCGTGCTGTGCTTGACCGACTTCGCACGGTCATGCAGGATGAACGCAAAACGTTCGAGACCGATATCCACATCCCGAAGGCTCTACTCAGCACGATGCAGATGAGTATGCGTTACAAGGACGAGAAGCAAGGCATCTTGGAGCGGAGGTGTGAGGTCCTGCGAGCTGCGCACAAAATCCGATCTCGGCAAGCAGCGCTTGTGCAGCAGCTCAATCTGGTATACCCGATCGAATATGTGGCGTCAGGTGAGTACAGCATCCGCGGCATCCGACTGGCCAACTCGGACTTGACAAGTAGTGGGGCTCGGGCGGATGAGGAGATGGTGTCAACTGCTCTCGGGTATATCGCGCACCTCGTCTTCATGCTAAGCAAGTACCTCCATGTGAATTTGCGATATCGCGTGGTGCCGTACTCGTCGCGTTCATATTTGAAGGACGAGATCAACGACCCGCTAGGCGAATACCCTCTGTACCGCAAGGGAGCTGAGCGAGACCGGCACGAGAAGGCTATCCACTACCTGAAGAAGAATGTTGAGCAGGTGTGTCTACAGCAATCTGTTGTATGTTCGGGAAATTATGGCTAATTGTCACTTCTGCCATGCTACAGCTCATGTTTGCAAGAAGCTTGGATCCAACGCAGGGAGCGCCCATTCTGGCGCGGCTCAAGACCCTCATCGATGCAGAAGTCACATGGCTCATGAACGAGCGCAACTTGACAGCTACCGCAGGAGTTCTCGTTTCGCGGTAGCCATCCTCAGGGAGAATTCCTCACTCTCAGGATAGCTTAGGTGTGCTGCATATCGAATCAAAAATTAACTCTCTTAGCGTGATGTCAATGGATGCTCTCTTTGGTCATCTCTGTAGACTCGGCACTTCAGCTAATCCACAAAGACATGTGAAACTAAAACGCACTATGCGCCTACAATTTCGAAGCGATACGGGCAGGCGGGGGCGGGGCGTTCTTCGGGTAGTGATGGGCGTACCAGTGACGAGCAATCTGCTCGCGCGTGCAAATCCAGATCTCGTCCTGCAGACTCTCGAGGTAGTCGAGGAAGCGCAGCAGCGCCGCAAAGCGTCCCGGGTGCGCCACAACGCGGCAGTGGAGGCCGATGGACATCATCTTTGGAGCACCGGCGCGGCCCTCGTCCAGCAGCACGTCAACCGCGTCCGTGAGGTACGTGTAGAACTGGTCGCCGCAGTTGAAGCCCTGCATGGACACGAACTTCATGTCGTTGTTGTTGAGCGTGTACGGGATCACGAGGTGCGGGCGGCCGAACTGCGTGTTCCAGTACGGCAGGTCATCGTTGTACGCGTCGGCGTCGTACAGGAAGCCCCCGTTCTCGACCACAAGTCGCCGCGTGTTGACGTTGGGCTTTCCCTGGTAGATGCCCACAGGCGACTCGCCCAGCAGCCTCTCGTGCACCGCGACCGTCTTGCGGATGTGCTCGCGCTCCGTGGCCTCGTCCACGTTCTGGTAGTCGATCCAGCGGTATCCGTGGCTCGCGACCTCCCACCCGGCGTCCTTCATGGCGTGCGCGGCCTCCGGGTTCTTCTCGAGCGCCATCCCCACCGCGTACACTGCCAGACTCCAATCGGTCAGGCCTCGAGTAATTGGAATCCAACGAATGGCACGCACCGGTCACGGGCATCTTGCGGGCCGTGAAGGCGCGGTGCAGACGCCAGAAGCCCGCGCGCGAGCCATACTCGTACAGCGACTCCATGTTCATGTGGCGCTGGCCCTCGTAGGGCGCCGCGCCAACGATGTCGGACAGCAGGTGCTCGGACGCGCCGTCGCCGTGCAGCACGCAGTTCTCGCCGCCCTCCTCGTAGTTGACCACGATCTGCACCGCCAACTTCTTGCCGCCGGGCCATTTGGGGTCCAGCCCGCGCGCACCGTAGCCCACGAGGTCCCGCTCCACCGCCGCCATCGAGCCTTGCCGCCTGCTTCGTCTAGGATCAAAGGGGGAATGAGCCTTGTATGCGCATTGAAGCCCGCTGAATGCGATCCGAACGAATTTTGGGCAATCAAAACGACCATGACGCGCGTCGCGTCAGAAATACCCGCTTAAGTGCTGTCATTAAACCTTAAGCGGGGCCGCGATCTATCGTACCTTGCCGAACGCATACGGTGTGGCCTTCTCAAAGGGGGCGAAAAGGATCGAGAGCCAAAGCGAAAGCCAAGCAGGGGACGACCGCCAAGCCAAGTCAAGCAGACCGAGATCAGCAGAGCGAGGACCATGCCCGGAGACGGATACGACCGCCACATTACCATCTTCTCGCCCGAGGGCCGGCTGTACCAGATCGGTGCGTCCGCTGGTGTACCTGGCGCTGCTAGGCGCGGTCACTCAAAGATCGCGCTGTGTGGGCAGAGTACGCGTTCCGCGCGGCTAAGGAGAGCAACCTAACGTCCGTGGCGGTGCGCGGCAAGGACAGCGTGGTGTTCGTGACCCAGAAGAAGGTCCAGGTGCGGGTCTGGGCCTCTGGGAGCGCTGTGGTCATGGGTTGCGGGGACTGACGGGTCATCATGCGCCCTCCAGGACAAGCTCATCGAGCCCGACTCGGTCACCAACGTCTTCCAGATCACGCCCGAGATCGGCTGCCTGATGACGGGCCTCTATGGTACGCCACTTCCTCGTTTACCCAATCCAGATTGCTCGAAGTTAATGGCGCTTCTCCCCCTTGATCCCACAGCCGACTGCAAGGCGCAGGTGCAGCGCCTGCGCTACGAGGCGCACGAGTTCGAGTTCAAGTTCGGGTACAAGGTGCCGTGCCACGTCCTGGCGAAGCGCATCGCGGACGTCTCGCAGGTGTACACGCAGCACGCGTCGATGCGCGCGTTCGGCGTCATCACGATGCTCATCAGCGTGGACGACGAGAAGGGCCCGCAGCTGTTCAAGATCGACCCAGCCGGCCACTTCTGGGGCTACAAGGCCACCTCGGCGGGCGTCAAGGAGCAGGAGGCGCAAAACTATCTCGAGAAGAAGATCAAGGCCAACGACAGCATGGACTACGAGGCCACTCTGCACACGGCCATCACGTGCCTGCAGTCGGTGCTCTCGGCCGACTTCCGCCCCAACGAGATCGAGGTCGGCGTCGTGCGCCAGGGCGAGCGGTGCGCTTCATGACCTCTTTGAATTATGGCTCGCCTTCAAAAAGCCTCGCTAACTCGATGCATCTTGATCAGATTCCGCCAGATGACCGAGGACGAGATCGAGACTCACCTGACGGCCATCAGCGAGCGCGACTAGGTGCAGCCGCCAATCTAATCTTCCGCAAGGACGAGCAGTGTATCGGGGAGGCCCCTCCATGCCAACAGAAAGTAACATGGAGAGTTTCAACTCGATCGTATTGTCGTTCATGCGTCATGTGACCACACAAATGTACCCACATCAAAGGATCGAAATGATGATTGTGGGACTCACATCAAGAAACCGTCCGCCATTCCCCCAGAAACCGCCGCATAGACTGGCGCCAGCGCCGCTCACAACTGCTTGGCCGTCGCCTCACCAGCCCTCGCCGCTCGCCCTCGTTCGCCTCCGCTCGTCCAGCATGTCGCCGACGCCCCAGGCGCCGCACAAGAAGTCGCTCCGGACCTTCGTGGGGGAGAACATGGGCTGGACGTTTAACCTGCTGACGACGCAGGCCATGTTCTGGGCCGTGGGCTTCCCGCTGGCCAAGGACTACGGCTACGCCAGCTCCGAATACAACGAGAGGGGCGGCATCCCCTCGGGCTCCCAGGGCTCGGGCGCGTACGTCGTCACCCTCTTCGTCTGCGCGCTCTGCACGCTCGTCTACGGCTTCCGGCTCGTCTCGTACTTCCGCGCCGACGCGCCGGGCATCGAGAAGGAGAAGGCCGAGTAGGCGTCGTTTGCCAGGAGTGCATGGCCCTCTCGATCAATGAACTCACTTTATCCACACTGACAGGCACGCGTTGGCCGCCTTTGTCATCTTCATTCGATGGATATGCTCACTACTCTTTTCTGTTTTAGCTTTTCTTTTTGGCATCCAACACCAGGATTCTCCGTCGCTATCGACCTTGGGGCACTGAAGGCGGCACGTCGGGGCAGTGACGGCTGTATGTGGCTCTCTCGGTCACGCTGCCCGGCCTCGCATTCCCTTGCGCGAAGCCCATGCTCGCGCTCCCCGCTCTTTTCTTGTTTTTACATTTCTCCAGATTCGCACACACGATACAACAGGCGGTTGGCCGAACCGCTCAGGGGAACTTTCGCGCCGATAGCGACGAGAACGTTGATGGCGTAAGGGAGCTGCGACGCGCTGGGCCTCCAGTCTTGGCTGGAGAACTCTGCGGCCCACTGCTTGCGGCTAGTGCCTCCTTGCCGTAGAACGAGGAGCGAGCCTTGATCTGGCGTACAGGCGCACCAAGCTCGCACTGGCTCACGTTCTGCGCGAACCGCAGGCTGCAGAGCGACTCGTCCAGCGACGCAAACGTCGGAGATAGGTTGACCATCATGAGGGTCTTACCATCACCGGACAGCGCGGGTTGGAGTACGTAGGTCAACTTGCTGTTGCGGTACGGAACATGGTTCGATTTCTTCACGAGTGCTTGGAACACATCCGCGAGCGAGCTAAGACTCTTGTTGATCGCTTGGGCCTCCTTGAGTCGGTCGCCCGTAGCATTTGATCGGCTCAGACGCTCGCTACCTGCGAGGTCTACGAGGCTGAGGCTACCTTCCATCTCCGTGTTCTGTACCTCGTTGAAACCACGGATCTTCATTGTGAAAATACTGTGGCTGCGTGACGAGTGAGCATTCATGTCGGTGCGGTCCACCGAGCGGTTGCACGCAGCCAGGTTAACGATCTCTTCGACTTGCTCGTGCGCATTCTCAAAATCAATCGCAATCTCCGTCAAACCCTCGACGTAGTTCTTGCCGCGCTTGTCTGTGCGGATGTTATACTTGCGCTGTTCACGCCGGTTATCCGTTGCAAGCAGATCACGAATGGTTTCATTGTAGATCTCGAAGAAGTTCACGTCAAGCGCGTAGGCCCAGCCCATGCTAGAGAGCTGCTCACACGTGCTGATAATCTGTTGGTAGGAAACGATGTAAGGTCAGTGACACATGCATGCTCGGCTAGTTGCTGATAACGCACGTGATCAATCGAACGCGGAATGATGCCGCGCATCTGGGCCTTGCCACTTCCTTGCATCTATGTGCCAAATTAAAGCAACGATTAGAATGCATACGATTCCAGCATCTTCCGGGGCTTGTGCAACGCACCGTGTGAGTCTTGCCTGATCCGGTCTGGCCGTAGGCAAAGATGCAGACGTTGTAGCCGTCCATGGCTGACTGAACGAACTCAGCCACGTCATCAAATACAGTCTCCTGCGAGTCAGACTGGCCGTAGATCTTGTCAAACGCAAACGTGTGCGGCTTCTCGACATTCGTCGAGATCGTCGAGCCGAAAGTATCACAGCGCATTGACGGCTGTGGAGGCTCTCCATGGGTCTCTTCGCCATCTGATCGAAGGAAGGGGCGCAATCGTACGTGGACACGCACATTGCCACGAAGCTCCTGGATTGTGTTGTGAAGCTTTCGCCTCAATATTTCGCCGTCGGCAACGCGACGCTCAAGCTCGGAAATGATCTCAATTTTCTCGCTCAGCTCTTGCCGCGAGTCCAGCAGCTCGTCTGTCATCTCCTTCAGTCGGTCACTCATCTCACCCTCCTCCTCCCGCGAAAAGCGGGATGTTCCGCTGTTACCACGGCTTGACTCGCCCGTCGGCTCCGCGCTGCGCATTAGGCGGTTCTGTGTCTGGAGCAATTTCATTTCGCCAGCCAAGACTCCGTTCCGCTTCTCGTAAAGTTGCCTCAACTCCTCCATCTTTGCTTCATGAGTTGTCTGTAAGGCGACCATCTGTGCGTACAAAGCTGTATTCTCCACAGTAAGTTGTTCAACGTTGACCTGGAACTGCTCCCTTCGCGTCTTCTCATCCTCAAACTTTGCTTCCATCGAAGCCAAGTTGTCATGGAGAAGATTCTTCTCTGACTCCATTTCTCGCGATTTTCGGATACGGTCCAAGTTATCTGCCTTGGCATCAGTTGCCTTCGATTTGATAATCTTGATATTCTCGTTGAGGCGATTGATCGTCTGATTTGCGACACCAAGCTCTTCTGTCAAAGCGCGGTTCTTCTTTGCAAGATCTGTTGTCTTCTGCCAAAAGCTGTGAGCATTAGATGAGCGATCGTCATCCTGGTCATCCAACTGCTGCTTCATAAACTCCAGCTCCTGCTTGGCGAAGTCCAGCTCAAACTCAATTTCTTTCTTCTGAGCAAGGACCACGCTGTTTTCTTCGCGAAGCGCCTTTATCTCGTCGTCTTTGCTCTGCATCGTTTCCGTAGCCATCCGCGAGCTCGTTACAACTGAGGCAGACGTCCGCTCGCGCTCCTGTGCTAGTGCCTGTTCATGCTCGGCGAGTTGCTCTGCAAAACGCGCCTTCCATTTCTCTTCAATCTTGTTGGTTGCGTTCTTTAGGATCTCACGCACGTATGCAGATAGAGGCGAGTCTTCTTTCATGGCGTTCAGCATCTCCTCTCGATGCTGCTCTGCGTCATCGAAGGATCCAGCAGGCGTGATGTCTAGCTCGAGCGAATTGCTGGACTCGCCGGACTCTGGCGTCCGAATAACAAGCGTGTCAGGCATCCTTTCAATGGTGTCATCCACGTGCATTTGTGTTGCCATGGCGTTCTCTTCTGTCAGCAGCCCCATCAGGCGGTCAATCTCTGCATGCGAAGCCTCCACGTACTCTTCTTGGTCCAGCGTCTTTTGCTCGAACGCCTCGATGCACTGCATGAGCACCTCACTATGCGCTGTAAGCTGCCGCAGTCCTTGCTTCAAAACACTCACGTCCTCTAAACGAGCAGTTGACGTGCTGGCACCCTGTTGAATCTCGCTCAGCAAGTCACGAATTGCTTCTTCTGCCAAAAAGTGTTGTTCCTTAAGTGCCTGCACCGTTGCTTCTTCCAGCGTAAACTCCTCTTTCACCACCGACGTCGGCCACAGCTTGCGCATGCTCTTCGGTCGTCCGGGAGAAGGCCGTGTGTTACCTGCAATACCACTAGTCTTACGCCCTGGCGTCGACGAGATGCTGCGCTGTGTAGAACGCGATGGCGTTGACGAGACCACGGACGCCGACGTAGCAGCCGATGAGATGGACGAGCACGAAGACACTGACCCGATACTGCTGCGCCGGTCGTCCTCCATGTCCGCGAGGTCCTTCAGGCTCTGGTGGCGCGACTGCAGCTCACTAAGCGTTCGCAACGGCTTCCTGCTGCGCGTGCCCGCGCTCGACGACGAGCTCGCAAGGCTGCGGTTCCTCAGCGATGCCGCGTACGCCTTGCGTAGCTCGAGCGAGGACTGCGGCTTGGCAGCCCCGCTGGAGCTGTCACCGAGCCCTGATCGCTGGCCCGGCGTCTCGTTCGGGGAACCTGCGCGCACCACCTTCTTCTCGAGCGCCCGCGGCGTCACGCGCGCCGCCATCCCGAGCCTGTTGGGCGCCACCGTCGGCCCGCTGTCAGTCGGCCGCCGCTTCGTCGGCGTGGAGAGCGCCGCGCCCGACGCCGCGAGCGAGGCCGAGGCCGCCGCGCTTGCCACCGAGGCCGCCGCCGCCGCCGCCGAGGCACCGCTGTTGGTGCCCACGGAGCTCCCGCGGCGCATGGGGATCTTGCTGGGCGTGGGGATGCGGCTGCCGTTCGCTCGCGTCGCGTTGTCGCAGACGCTCGACGATACGGTCGAGGCCGAGGACCCCGAGGAGGACGAGAACGAGTCGCGGCGCGCCTTGGCGTCCTCCTTGCCGCCCAGCAGTGCCACGTCCGCGTGTGGCGGCTTGTTCTCCGTGTCGCTCATGGGTTTGCCCTGCCCGTCTCCCGTTTCCTCTTCTTCTTCTCCCTCCCTCGGTTGGTATCCACGCAGTGGATCGAGCGCGCTGCGAGCCTGGCCGCGCCTGCCGACGAGCGAGCGCCTCCCTCCCCGCGCTGAAGCTGATGCGCCCTCGCCTTCGTCCCCCTGGAGCGACAGGAAGAGCGCGCAGC
>JAASGX010000922.1:0-11764 GCA_023334415.1 Phytopythium chamaehyphon | reverse complement strand
GGTCCGAGCGTTCAGGCGAGGACAACCGTTCTAGGAGACAACAAAAGGTGGGTGGACAAGCTGCGTAGCGTACGCGTTGCGGGAAGGCGTAGCCACCCATATCCACATATTCGTAGCAAAGACACACCAGTAGGACATTCTTAGTAAAACCCTTAATAGCACCGACACTCGTAAGGCACTACACGATTGTCTCCGTCGCCACAGTCGCTTCTTCCTCTGCAGCAGCAGCCGCTGCCGCTGCTAATGTCGCGTTCAAGTACACTACTGCAGCTTTGGCTGCTTGCTCGTCGTTCATAATTCTTGCATTCGCGGCCTGGATGCGGTCCACCATGTCTCTCCTAGCCCGAGAGAGACCCGAGGAGGCTGGGTAGCACAGCGTGCGCAGCGCGATAGACTGCAGGTTGGGACATGAGCTGCCGATAAAGCCCTTCCACCAGTTAACGGGGCCACACTTGTGTGCTGAATCCCACACGGTGTCATCGGAGAACAGGTCGGCGCGACTCGTGAATCGTGTGAGCTCCGTCACGACACTCGGAAACACGCTTGCGTCTACCCCACGCTTGAGGAAAGTCAGTACTTCACCCGTGGCCTCTGGTGAAAGACTTGATGCTGGGAACCGCGGATCTAGCATGTAGGCTGTGTACATGGCTGGGTGCTCGATCGTCCTCCAGTGGTCCGTCATGACGCGCTGAAAGCGTGCAGCCAACGCACCCGTCGCTGTTGATGCGGTGCCAGAAAGCGGCTCGGTTACAGCAGACTCTCTAGAGACAGCCGAAGTCGACTCAGCAGCGTTCGAAGCCCCATGCATGGACACGTGGCTCGAGCTACTTGTCGATGGGCCGGTAAACTTGTCAATATGTCCCCAGAGTAGCGTGAAGCGGTGGTAAAAAGTCGAGAGCAGCGGGTAGTCGGCGTCGAAGGTGCGCAGAAGATCAAGGAACGGCTCAAGCAGCGCAACGAGCGCGGCGATGTCTTCCCAAAAGCTCAAGTGCAGCAGCTGCTCCTTGGTCGACGCTGGGAGCTCGCTCAGCGACTTGTTCTCGCCCAGCCCGGCGACATCCTGGTGGGCCAGCAGAATGTCGAGCGAGTGTCGGTGGTGGTGCACGCTCAACAACCGCTCGAGAGCCAAGATGGGGATGACGGAGGACGAAGAAGCTGGGACTGAGGCCGGTGTGTACGCTCCGTAGTTACCGTAGTAGTAGGCGGATGGCGACGAAGTCGTAGCTGCGGCCGCTGCAGCCGTGGGTGCGTCCACTGCGTCTGCCGTCCACACAGACGATAGCAGCACGGACGAGGCCGAGGACTCGACCGAGGCACTGGACCCGGGCTCCAGCCCCTGCAGCTGCTCGTTGATCCTCGTCAGAGCGGCCCGAGCCGCGTGGTGCCTGGTCAGGAACGTGGCGAGGTCGTGGACGACAGTCATGGCCCTGGCCACCGGTTGGATGGCCAGCAGGTCTCCGACCATGGCGCTCATGGCGTGGGCGCAGCTGGGCAGGAAGGTGATGGCTGGGAACTTGCTCTGGAGCTGCAGCGAGGCCAGCCGCATGGCATCCGACGTGGTCGTGTCGGCCACCACCACGGCCACGCGGCCGGTTCCGATCTGCGTCATGACGCTCTCGACCCTGTCCGCGAGCAGCTCGGGCGAGTGCGGGAGCTCTCCGGTCGTCTCGAGGGCGAAGACCCGCGGCGCGGACGCGTGGTGGACGACGCAGCTGACCACGGGCCGCAGCCGCCCGGCGGCCCAGGACTCGACCCCGAGGCTCACGGCGGCCGCGTCCAGCACCTCGGCGCGCAGCCGCAGCTGCGTCTCGGTGTACTCGGCGTCCAGGGCCGCCGTGGCGAGCGTCAGCGCGCTCGGGGGCTCGTATGGGGCCGGCGCGAGCCGCTTGAGCAGGCGGACGAAGCCCGCGGACTCGACCACGGCCACGGGCAGCGCGGCCGACAGCACGGCCCGGGCCACCAGCGCGTCCACATCGTCTGCGCTGGGGACGCCCGGTGCGGACGGGCCGCGGCGGCGCGGCTTCTTGGCCGCAGGTGCGGACGCGGATGTGGACGCGGATGTGGATGCGGACGCGGATGCGGACGCGGATGCGGACGCGGTCGCGTCGGTCATAGCGCTCTTGACGAGCGCGGGGCAGGCGCCGCACTTGCGCGCCAGGTGCGCGCGCATGCGGGAGACGAGGCCGACCATGTTGTGGCCGCAGAACTTGCAGACCGCGCGCTTGGTGGGGCCATCGCGGCGGAAGTGCGTCCACAGTGCGGACGACGGCCGGGCCATGGGGACGCGCCGTGTTTTATACTACTGGCCGAAAAGGAGGTGTTTTATACGGCGGGAGACCGACCCTCCGCATACAAAAGTCAAGATATCGGACTATTGGTCCAAAGGTGATCAAGCATGTCAAAACCTGTTGGCAAGGAGCTGTAGAGACCGATCTTTCGTCATGTGATGGAGCAAACTTGAGTGCTAGTGCCGAGGGAGGAGCGACTGTGGAGATCGACACGGCCATGAAGTCACTGTGAGCGAAATTGCAGTGTATTAATTATTGCCTTTGGTCATCCAGCACACTGGAATGTGCTCGTCGAGCTGCACCTGGTCGTCCTTCCGCTGGTACCCGCAGCGCTCGTAGAAGCCCTGCTTGCTCACCTGAGCGAGCAGGATGAACGAGTCCACGTGCGGCCGCACGTGGGCCTCGACGGCTTCCATGAGCTGGACTCCGAAGCCCTTGCCGCGGCACTCTGGCAACAAAGCGACGCGGCCGATCCGAGCCTGACGCAGCCTGCTATCCACCATGCAGCGCGCTACGGCGACGCATTCGTTGGTCACAGGGTCGCGGCCGATGAAGTGGACTGTTCCTGGGTCTTCGTCGTGCTCGTCCACCTGAAGCCCGCGAGTGTGGCCTTGTTCGTCCACGAACACTCGCAGCCGCACTGCGAGCGCGAGCTGCTTGTCTTCGGCCGACTCGACGATCGAAACTCGCAGCTGCGCTCTCGAGCTGTAGCACATCGCAATGCTTGCGAGGTTTGTAGAGATAACTGGCACTTCAGTGGTCAAATTTGTCAATGAACAACACGATGAGGCTCCTCAGAATTGAGGACGAGCTCAACCTGTGTAGCTCACAGCCGCATCCTATCTTCGTTAGTCAGCTCATACGGTGCTCGACTTGCATCGGAATGGAGTTGATGGCTCTACAAAACGTAGAACCGTGACTCATCTCATCGCTTACGCACCCCATCAAAACTTCAGTTCTGTGAGTGTTTGTCGCGCACAACCGACTGCCATGGCGTCCGACGAGCAGCTCTGGCCCAGCCTCTGGGCGCTGCTGGATGAAACAATGAACGGCAGCGACAACCTGGTCGAGCTTCAGTCAGTTGGCATTGAGGAGCTCAGTGCGTTGGCTGCAACGCCGCATTCTCATTGCGATTTGACCAAGTCGTTGGAGGAACCGCACACTGGTAAGGTCTCATCCATTCGAGTCGTGGGGAGCGAGCGAGGTACGCTAACGAGCCCTGCTAGAGCGGAAGCGTCAGCGAACGAGGCGACAAGACCCCAATCGTGCTCGCAACGCTCGCGGGAGAGAGGTCTGCGAGCTCAAGAGCGAAATCGAGGTGCTAACGGAGGTGCTCGAGAAGCTGCGAATCCAAGCAAGGGAACATGGCGTTAAGTTGATTTCGGCCGCGCCAGACGCGAGCCAGCAGGGCGGGGACACAGCAAATGTCTGGAAGGAGATTATACACAGCCAACTATCTCAGCGAATGCGAGCGGAGACGGAGAACGCGCACCTACGACTCACTTTATCATCGCTGGTGGGCATCGCCCGCAGAATTCAGCAAACCGCAGCCAAATCTGCTCAGTCAATGGTATGCATTTGCTTTGTTTCATTTTACTTTGGCACTTGCCTAACGTAAGCAGCTCATTCATGGAGTGCGTGGCGACCTCTCTAGCAGAGTGCAAGCCCTCTTACTCGACTCAGAGACGGACGCGAAGCGCTTCGAGACGATGCTGCAGGAAGTGGATGCGGCGTACAACGAGGTGGATGCTGTTCTTTGCCTCAATGGGCTCCTAGGTGAAGGCGATGAACCACGTTCAGGGGTTCGTATGCGCGAGGGGACCCACGGCCGATATGTCGACATGTACGCGGAGAACATCCTGCCATTCCCACTCGACGCAACTTCAAAAGTTATCTGGGAGTTCTATCGCGGTCCCGCTAAGCATCGTGGCCAACTGTACTTCAAAACGGCCAAGGTGTGCTTGTGTTTGCTTGGTGATGATGAGTTCGAATTCTGATGAGAATTATTGTTCAGACGATCTCTACTTGCCACGAGACAGTGATCGAAAAGTTTGCTCTCGAGCAGCACGCCAATACATCCAAGGTCGATTTTAGGTTCTGGCAAGTTCTGCGTCGGCATGTCGAGAACGGACGCGTGCTCGTGCCGTGGATGGGTATTGCCGAGCCCGTCGAGTTCACCCACAAGCGTGTTTCGAGCTGTGGATACATTCAGAAAGGATACATCTCGTGTGAGTCTTTAGGAGGTCAGTTCACGAGGCTCCGAAGATGCCACCGAATTACGCCATACATCCCGCATGATGCTGCGTCGTCACTCAGGAAAAACGAGGAGCGAGAAATTAGCGCCATCATCCAGTGGAACCTGCGCCTCGACGCCGTCCACGCGCACCTCCGGTACTTTGAGAACGAGTTGTTGAGAGAATCTCTTCACCAGGAAAGCGGGGAAGTTGTAAACCGTGTAGGCCCAGACGCTTGGTGGGCCACGTTGTGAAAGACTGATCTCATTGAATACATGAATGTTGCTGTTAGCTCATTTTTGCTGGTATGCTTGTATTTCGTTGCATTCCTTCAAGGCTTCAGCTAAGCAAACAAATCTGCCGCCACATGGTCTCTATTGTCCTGTCACAAGTCTCAGGAATTGCGACTCATCCAATCGTGCCACGCATCGATCATTTTTGGAGGACGACCTGGTTCGCAGACTTGGCAAACAAAAGAACGAAGCGATGGACAACTTCGCTGTCCACTTGAACCTTCAAGCGGCCAACGCGGACAAGTTTGACGCGTTGTCAACCTTTTCAGACTCCCCACGACCTCAGAACGCCGTATTGCAAGCGTCTGAGTCTGACGAGGGCTCGTCTCGTCACAAGCGAGAAACATCTGTACATACTTCACCAGAGCGTCAGAAAAAGCGTCCGCGAAGATGCGACCCGAATCGAGCACGAAGCGCTCGCAGACGAGAGGCACTTGAGCTCAAGTGCGAAGTCAGTGCACTGACCAAGCTGCGCGATAGTCTGAACGGCAGAATGGGTGACCAGAAAGGAGAATTAGTCAGACTATTTGCAAGGTCGAAATGTGGCGGCCCAGCAGCAAGTGTTTGGGAAGAAACAATGAACAGCCAACTTTCACAGAGAATCCGAGCTGAAGCAGAGAACGTGCGCCTGAGGAACGCTCTGCTTACACTCGACAACCTGTCGAGTAGGCTTCTTCAATCTTCGACGAGATCGCTGCAGGTGAGGAGCGAGTGAGATTAGGTTAAGTGTAGTGCGGCTCTAAACGTTGAGTGTTCGTCGCTAGATGATGCAGGGGGTCGACTGTAAGCTGTCAGGAAGAATCCAATCGCTTCTACTTGACTCGGCAACGGATGTGCAACGCTTCCAACTTTTGCTACAAGTAGTAGAATCGTTGCACATTGAGATGGACGCCGTTTTCCGTCTCAATGGTCTGGCTGAATGCAGCAATGAGCCGCGCTCAGGAGTTGAACTTCATGAAGGAGACCAAGGGAGTTGTCTGGACATGTTTGCAAATAACGTCCTTCCTTTCCCGCTGGATTCAACGGCAAAAACCATTTGGGAGTTTTTCAGTGGACCAGCTAAGCACCGAGGCCAGCTGTACTTCAAAACAACAAAAGTAAGTGTATGCACTGCGTGTTTGAATTGTGCTTCGATGATCTAACACTTGTTGTGAATGCTAGACGGTCTCAACTACTCATACCACAATGATAGAAAAATTTGCACTCGAACAGCATGTCAACAATTCTCGAGTCGATTTCCGTTTCTGGCAGGTTCTCCGTCGACATGTCGAGCACAACCGCGTGCTTGTTGTGTGGTTCAATATTGCTGAGCCCGTCGAGTTCACCCACAAGCGTGTTTCTAGTTGTGGCTATGTTCAAAAGGGCTTTGTGTCATGTGAACGTTTGACGGATCAGTTCACGCGGCTTCGAAGATGTTACCGCGTCACACCATGCCTGTCAAATGAGATTAGTGCCTCCAACATGAAGCGCGAAACCAGCGCCATCCTCGAATGGATTCTCCAGCTCGACGCTGTTGACACGCATCTCCGATACTTTGAGAGCGAACTCCTGAAACAGTCCCTGAACAAGCGCGACGACAATGTCAGCATTGAGAGTTTGGAAAAGATGCCTGATAATGCGGATCTAAAAGAACCCTCGGTGGTCAACGATGCAAGCGTATGAAACTGTAGCACCATACCCCTGTTTTCAAAATGAAAGGCGTTTGATTGATCATCTTTCATGCTGGCATTCAAAGAGCTACACGAAGTTGCTAGGAAAGACAGGAGTGGAATCATGTGCATGTTTCTTATAGATGGGATACGCGTCATGGTTTTCTTCGGCAATAGAACAAATGTGGTCCGTAAGTCAGAAGAAAAAACTTGCTTGCAGGGTCACTTTGAAGGCAGCAGTGATGTATACATCCAACACGATCGAATGACTGCATTATCGCCATTCACCCGACCATCTTCCTCGCCACCTACACAATCTCCACTTCTCCTTCCTCCTCGTCGCTCGCAGCCGCTAGCCACAGTGTCGGGGGCTCTGCGATCGGCCGCCCCGGTGTGCACACAAGCGTCCATCCGTCTCTCGTGTCTATCTACGTTCCTCGCTCTACTGCTTGCTCTCCTCCTTCTTGGGCTCCGACTTGACCACATCCAAGAAGTTGCGGCCACCCCACGCACCAGCCGTGGTCTTCTTCTCCTCGGCCACCTGGGCCTTGGTCGCCGAAGCAGCCTCCGACTTGGCGGGTTGCTGCTTGGCGGGCTGCTGCTTGGCAGGCTGTTGCTTAGCAGGCTTCTCATCCTTCTTTGCAGGCGCAGCAGGCTTCTTGGCCGCCACAGGGGCAGGGGCAGGCGTGCCGTGAATGACGGCGGCAGCGTAGCCAACCACCTTGACGGCCGGAGTAGGAGCAGCCGGAGCGGCCGGAGTAGCAGCAGTCGGTGAGGTCACAGCCGCGGCCTGACGCTGCTCACGAGCGTCCTTGGTGTAGTCCTCGCCGTACATCATGCTCTCGTAGTCGATCGATCCAACCGAGTCGGAGCGGATCGGGCGGCCCTGGCGCATGGCCTCACGGGCCTGCTCGATCGAGTACGTTCGCTGGTTGCGGAGCAGGTCCGGGTGGGCCGTGGCCGTGAGCGCGGCCGGGTGCTTGTCAAAGTCCATCTTGCCGGCAGGCAGCGTGCAGTCGTGGTCGTCCATGTTCTTGACGATTTCCATGATGTCTTCATGGGCGTACGAGTGCACGATGGCCGTGACCGTGGCCTTGTCGGCCGGGACGGCCGGCAGTGGCGGGAAGTTGGCCGAGCTGAGGATCGGCTGGCGGTCCTTCTTGCCCTCCTTCTTCTCGCCGGCCTCCTTGTCTCCAGCCTCCTTCTTCTCGGCCCCGTCCTTCTTCTCCTTGCGCTTCTCGCCCTTGGTTTTCCGAGCGGACCGCGGCTGCTGCTCTCCAGCCTTGGCCTTGCTCTCCTTGGCCGGGGTCGGTCCTGTGCGGCCGCCCCGGAAGGCCCCGCGGCCGCCTCGGGCCGCACCGGCCGCATGTCCGTTGCTGTGGCCTCCGCGTCCGTACTGGGCTCCGTAGCCGTCGTAGTAGCCGCCGAAGTAGCCTCGGCCGCCGTAGGGCGTGCCGATGGCCGGCGTGAGCGTGTTCTCGGCCACCTGCGTCGGGTAGAAGGCCTTGAGCAGGTTCTCCGACTTGAGGCGGGCCTTGATGGCCGCGCCGTTGAACGTCTGGCTGCGCAGGGCCAGCAGCGTCTGCACGGCCTCGTCTTCGCTGTGCATGGCCACAAACCACGTGTCCCCGACGTCGCTGCGGACGCTGGCCGGGGCGGCCCCGGCGGCCGCGAACACGGCCTCGACGTCCGCGGGCGGCGTGGCCGACGGGATCTCGCGCAGGATGATGGTCGTGCGCTCGGCCTTGATGTTGGGCTTGATGGCGTCCTGGGCCTCGTTAAGGGAGCAGACCTGTGCGGTGCGGACGGTGCGGACGGTCAGCCACGGGCCTCAGAGGACGTGCGGATGCATGCGGACGGGCTGCGGACGCGGCCGCGGACGCACCGTCGAGTCGGCCACGGCGGCCACCAGAAGCTCTGCGCTGTCCGTGAGCTCCTGCACCTTGGAGAACTTGAGGATCACGTCCACGGGGACGTACCTGGTTGGGCCACACATACACACGCACACGTCCGCAAACGGTCAGCGTCCCATTGGTCCACAACGTCCGCACGTCCGCACGTCCGCGTGCTGCGGACGGAGGCGGCCGCACGTCCACAGCGGCCACGTACATCTGCGAGTTCATCTGGGAGACCAGGAAGGCGTCGTTGGCGAGGTTGGCGCGCGAGAAGTAGAACTCGACCTGGCGCTTGAGCGCGGCCTGCAGCTCGGCGCCGGCTGGAGAGGGCCGCAGGTCCACGGTCAGGGCCGTCCGCAGGAGCGTCCACAGCGTCCGCAAAGGCGTCCGCAGCGTCCGCAGAGCGTCCACGTACCCGGCGCCTTCTTCTGCGAGCTCATGCTGCGGTGCGGGCGTCTCGGGGACTCGGCGGGCGGCGGCGGCGGTGGCGGCGGACGCGCTCGGGCTGACTGTGAGCTCTTGGCGGCCAGCCATCCGGCGGTGATTGGACGCCGAGACGAGGGCCGCGGGTTGCGGCTTTGGACCAATTTAGTGACATAATGCGTAGGAATGTAGCCATGTTATGTTTGATTGCCACGCACGTTCGGATCGGTTCCAACATGCTCGTGTGCATGGCTGTGGGCCTCGATTCTAGCTAATACAGACGGTCGGAGGGGTCAAACTCGTCTCAGAGCGCGGCCAGCAGCTCGATGACGCGCGAGACGAAGGCCACTTGGTCCTCGAGCGGCAGCACGTCCAGCTTGGGCCCGTGCAGGAACAGCACCAGAGTCTGCAGGTCAGCATCGATATCATGTCAGAGGTAGATCCACAGGCGTCCACAGGCGTCCAGCAGCCCACCTCGGGGTGCTGCTCGGCCCAGAGCAGCGACTTGAAGTAGACGTAGTTGCAGATGTAGCGGCCCGGGTCCGTGGACACGGCGGCCCGGTCGTCCAACAGCCGGAGTTCCTGCAGCAGCTCGTCCACGGGCACGCGCGTGGCAAGCTCCTCGGGTCCGCCGGCCGCGATGACCTCGTCCCTGGCGACCCACCCGCGCTCGTCCGGGATGCGGAAGTCGGCCACGTTGTAGCCGATCTGCTCCAGCTTGAAGCCCTGGGCGAGCGCGCTGAGCCCCAGGTGCAGGATCACGGCCGGCCGGCCGACGGCCTCGGCCTTGGCGTGCAGCTCGGCCAGCTCCTCGTCGCAGGCTGGTCGGTCACATTTCGACGGTATCAGATAAAGTTTGGCTAGTCGTCCGCAGTCACTTGGTTTCAGTATGCGGACGCGGCGGACGCACCCTTGGCCGAGACCTCGAGCACCCGCGAGAGCGCCACGTCCGCGCGGCCGGCCACGGCGCGCGCCACGAGCGCCGTCGGGTTGTCGTCCACGTCGCCGAAGCGCCCGAAGCCCGTGACGAAGACGGCGCGGCGGCCCGCGTGGGGCCCAGCGACGACCATGGGGAACGTCCGCAGGCGGATTCTGAAGTGCCGCGGTCACGCGGGCCGCGGCCGCCGATTGCTCGCGGCTGATTGGGCGAAATGCGGACAGGAGAAATTGGGCCACGCTTGGAAACGCAACTACCAAAAAGCTTCAACTTCAACGTCCAGCGGTATTCGCCTCGCGGCTTTGACGACGTCGCTGGGACTCGCGGGTCACTAGTGTTTTTGTAGTGGCTTCGCCTATTTGGGAATTCCGCTTGTAGCGATCAATGGACCCAATGCTTTCTGGCGATGGGAACTTTTGAAACCCATGGTGAGAGAGCCGATAGAGCTGTGTTGAGCTCGCTCAGGATGATGGCCAACTGAATTTTTGTCTGGCTGACTCTATCAAAACCGGTGGCTTGTCACTTACTAGAAAGTTACCGCTGAGTTGATGTATGCACTACGTTCCTTCCGCTCTTCCTTGGCAGTACTCTCGCTCTTGGGCACAGCAGTGCTAGTGCCAGCAACTAACTCCTAGCAATACCGGCTTCCCCTTTTTACGTCGTGAGAGGAACCGGCGGTCAACGACGAACTCGCCCTCCGCTCCATTGCAGAAGCAGAGCCACCCCCGTTTGGATGGGCTGAGGTTTCACGACTCTGGATTGAAGTGAGCCTGCGCATGTGGTCGCTGGTAAGCGCCCGAACACGCCCTTGACTTGAAGTAGCACGACCTCGACCGCAACGGCTCAACCTCGCTTGGGAACCGCTGGATCAACTGAGGAGGTTCAGGGTCACAAGGTCAACTGAAGTTCAGGATTCTTGGTCTTGAGATTCTTGTGCTAGTCGTGGGGCGTGGTCGAGCACTTCGATGCAACCGAGCAGCTCATGGATGATCTTGTCGGCGCCAACGTCCCCGCAATGGTGATGCACGCAGCCTCGCAGAAAAGGCGAAGCAATACTCCCACAGCAGTACTTGACAAAGTCGTTCCTTGCTGGTCAAGAGCACGCCGTGGACCTCTCTGGCCCCGCAATTCCTCTTCCGCTGCCGCTCGCGTGCGCACCGCGTAGCCACGCATGGCGGCTACCTCGACTGGCTCGTTGCGCGCCATACTCCTTCGTGGCCGACCATTGCATCGCGGACTTGAAAACATACCGGTGGTGCCGCGACTGGCCTCAAAGGTCTGATGGCTCGCTGCTACGAGGTCCCGGGTCGTGAGCCGGGAAGTGCGGCCGCTTGGACTCCAACTTGCAAATCGCCGACTGAGGAGAGAAAAAGTTGGGGCTCGAAGGCTGGGGATCGCGGTGCGGCTCGCTGCCAGCCATTCCTTCATGCGGCTGTGGGAACCGGTGACGAGCGAAGCTGCAGACGAAAATCGTTGGGTGATGCGACGATCACTACCTATGAACGCCGATGTGACCGAGAGATTCAACGCGTCGGCGTCGATGTGGTAGCGTCAAGATAGCAATGCCGGCGTTCACAGTTTCACAGCCAAGCATCCAGCACAGCGACGATGGAGACACAATGGGGAGAAGGAGCACTCAAGCTCTTTCACCACAATTCGCTCGAAGCTTCATTGGGCACGTCAATTGTGTACCACTATGACAAAACGCTTCCAGACAGACACTGGCCACACCTCGTCAGCCTACTTACTTTTTGGACAAGCCCAACGAATCGCAAGAGTCTTGCTTGGTGATGCAACATGCGAGCAAAAAATACACACATGATTCTTCTAGTACTGTAGCTGCTAAAAATGACACACTAAGTGTTTTTAGACTACATCTTTCGGAGAGAAGAAACTGTGCTACTACGACCTCCATCTCGAGGCTACCAGCTACATTACTCTTCGGTAGGGACCTCGTTGTTGCCCAACCTCTTCTTCAAGCTCTAACACTCAACTTCGTGCGCATTAGCCTTGAGGCCGAGTTGACGCACGTCATCAAAGATTCC
>JAASGX010000921.1:0-11791 GCA_023334415.1 Phytopythium chamaehyphon | reverse complement strand
CTTCGTGATCGCGGGCTCGTTGCAAACTTCATTCCCGGACTACAGCGGGGCGTCCAAGACGTATGCAGCAGATGGGCTTTTGCCTCTCTGCTGCGCGGTGACGTGCCTCGGCACTCCACCGTGTAAGACTGCATTCGAGTTTCAACCTAGGGTGTAGGCCTACTGTAGTGTCACGGTACCGTTCGTAGAAAATTTGACGATCGATTTCCATGGTCATGCCCAAGCGAAAGCCAAAGTGCTTGGAGGACGCCACGAAGCCCAAATGGAACAGTTAAGGATTGGTTGTGCTCTAGCAAGGTTGACTTGAGCCCTACTTGTTTTTCACTTGTCGTTTTTCTTTCTTCAGAGACCTTCTTGGACACGCTTGACAAGTCTAGATGTAAGTATGTCTCGTCGATATCAGCAGCCAGCAGTCGAAAGACTGCTGTGTTATCCGTTGGTGCGACCAAAGTCGGCCGATGAGGTTCAGCGTTAAATTCCTGTCACCCGTGTTGTAAACCTCTGTTAGTGATTCACCAGCATATCCAGGCATTCAGACAGCACACACCAATCTGAGTAGTTGCCGAGGAATTGCCTGCTGTATCTGCCGCGTGTGTCGGAGATAAATCTGCAGCTTCTCTCGAAGGCGGCAATTCTCCTGTTCAGATTGTTGACGCCTCTGTGCTTGACGTGATGCCGCGCGCTCCCAGTACAAAAGCAATTGCTTGCGCGTGTGCTCGGCGCTATGTTTTAGACGCGATGACTTTCGAATGAGGATTTTGGGGCGTGCTTCGAGACGAAGTGTGTGTAGCTTTCTTGACAACTCGTACTCTTCTTTTCGCAATTGAGCAAGCTCAGCCTTGGGCCGGACCCGAGTCCTCTTCGAAGATTTGCATTGGACCTTCGCACCACATGAGGCTCGCGTGCAACCGGCGTTCAATGAGTTGGGAATAGATTCTGCTAGAGATGTCCACCCATTGAAGTCCCCTATTCCCTCCTCACCTCCGTCGAACTCGTCCAGGAATGCGTCCATGACCTCCATCTCCTTGGAATTCCGCTGCACGAGTTGACTGGAAGAAGAAATGGGAGTGCCGCCCTGAAAATTGCTCCGCTGATCGATTGGAGCCAGCAGTTTACTCTCGGTGTCACCACCAGCAAAAGCCAATGACGCGCGGCTCATGGGGTTGCGTCTAGAGCAAATGAGAGAGTGAGATGCAGGAAGGAGGTCAACCACGTTTGAGCCGGTACGCAACTACGGCCATCTTCAACTGCAGTCAGTTGAGGTGTGAAGTGAGTCCCTCTAACACAGTACAGGACCTCGAATACGGTTCGACTGAAGCAAGGTTTTGTTCACCGCTCCTTCCCTCAGTGTCAGACCTCAACTTCACAGTCAGCTCAACAGTCTTTCCGGCAGGCTCCATTGATCTGCTTCAGTATCAGCATATAATCTGCTTGAGAATTGGTGAAGATTGGAAGTTCACAACTTGCTTACTTGTTAATCAAAAATTCCTCCAGCTTGCGCTCTCGTGCTTCGAGAGTCTGGGTCCAAATAGCTTTAGTGATGGCCACTTCCTCTGGATGTCCCCACTGGGGCTCAAAACGACCTTCAAGCACATCCCGCTGCAAAGTTGTACGCGTAGAGATACAAGTCAACGACTCTGCGTCCTCAGTCTCGACCTTTGTGAGAATTCGGACATTGGTTTCTGTCAGGATAGCTCCAAGTACTAGCCCGCAGTCGTTCCCAGTAGGTTTGATAGTTGACTTAGAAATGATTACAGCGTAATCGCTGGTGATGTACTTGCGAGCCACCATTTGCACCTGCAAGAAGAAATTGTACTTTGGCTCGGTCACGACACTGGCACTTGTGTGCAAAATGTCGCCCGAGAACTCGGCAACCTGTCGTCCAAGTATATGTTAGTGGAGACGACAAAAGACGAGGCCAAGTTGCCGTACCGTTCGCAGAAAATGGGGCGACGAGCTCTCCAGGTCCCGCCCCAACGAGCCCCAGAGTGCCTTTTGGACTTGACGAAGCTCAAACGGGACGATTGATGGGCGATTGTGCTCGAAAATGACCGACTTGCCAACTCCTTGCTTCTGACTTGTAGTTTGCCGAGCTTCATTTTTCAGCTGAGATAAAGATGAACTCGACAAGTCGAGACTTAGGTAAACTGCATCAACTTCAGCAGCCAGCGCCCGAAAGACTGCCGCATTATCCGATGGGACAGTCTGGGCTGGTCGAGGAAGCCCCAGTCCATTGTCCTGTAATCATATTGCAAAGTTGTTTAAATCAACTGTGGACACAGGAGAGTAGTCGGATGTGACGCACAGATCCTAGCAGTCGCCGGTTTAGTGCTTGCTGGAGCAGCCTCGAGTGCCGAGCATACATCTGCAGCTGATCCTTCAATCGTCGATTCTCCTGCTCTGCTCGCTGACGCTGCTGATCTTGACGCAAGGCAACACGCTCCCAAAACATGAGCGAATGCTTGCGCGTGTGTGCTTTGGTGCTGCCTTCTCGTGGTAACGAACTCTCATCAAGCACCCTTTGGCGTGATTCAAGGCGAAGCGCTTTCAGCTTCCTCGACAGTTCGATTTCTTGCTCCCTCAACTGATTGAGCTCTTGTTTCGGTCGAACACGTGACCTTCTTCGCTCTTTGACCTGTCTGGGCACAGACCCCGAGGGGGATGACGAGTCAGTGTCCGACGACGGGCTTGTCGTGGCGGTCGCTTGAGGAACTTGCTCATTCAACTCCTCGATCATGCTAAACTCGTCCAGGAACGCGTCCACGACCTCCATCTCCTTGGAATCGCCTCGCACGAGATGCCTCGAAGAAACTGAAGCCCCATCGACCAAGTTACATTGTAGCTTGACTGGCTCCAGTAGTGCGCTCTCGATGGTATCACCGTCGTAATATTCGCCGTCCAGCATCCCAAGCGCGGCCTCGAGCACCGCACTCTCGTCGTTGTCGAGCGCCAGCGACCACTCCGGGAGACTCATACGCTCTAATCTCGTCACGAGTCGCTTGGGAATCCGATTGTGGCAGTGAGCAGGTTATGCAGGACCTGTCTATGGTATTCGTATGATTGCGATAGTGAGCTAGAAAATCCTGCGTGCATGTTGAGACGGACACCAGAATCCATTCCACCTCCTACGACCATGAACACCTTACGACCATGAACACTTACGACCATGAACAATGAACACCTTACGACCATGGACACCCAGCTGCAAAGCCTGCACCAACTAGAGATTTGCTAGCTACGCAGCCGCGAGCAGCTCTTCGATGAGGTCGGAGCGCGTCTCGAGAGCTTTCAGCCACCTCAGACGCGCTTCCTGCAATGGCCGGAGCTGCTTCCAGTACGCCGCTCGAGGCCCAGGGTCGATTTTCCGGGCGATCGTCGCGTGCAGCTCGATCGCAGTGGCGTCCGGACCGTCTGCGGGTGTGAGCACGTACACGCTGGTCTCTTCGAACTTGACGCCCAACGTTTCTCCACTTCGAAGGTCCTTAGGCACGACGAGAGCCCTGGAGATGAAAACGCTGCGGCCTCGCTCCACGAACATCCTCGCGACCGCTTGAGACTGCAAGTAAATCGGCATCTGCGCTTGCGGCACAAGAGTGCTAGCGCTGGAGAGGAGGATGTCTCCCGAGTACTGCACGAACTGGGGGGAAAGCTGTTTGTCAGACTCGTGCTGAAGCTTCACAACCAGTGCGTTTGCCACGTACATTCCGGTGGAAGTTCGGGTTCGTTCGGCTCTCAGTTGCTCCTCGCGACAGCCACGCAGCTCGCTGCACCTGTGGCACACTGAACGGCACTGCGGTCGACGCTCCATGCCATCCGAACGGAATCGACTTATCGACATCGGACTCGCTTGGGTCGGACCACGTGCCGTCTTCGTAGACATCTTTGGCCTGCACGCTCTCGCAGAAGGCGTCCAACTTGGTGTACAGCTGATCCACGAAGCTCAAGATGCTGTGGAAGACGGGAGTATTGTCGACTGGAACGCGGCGAGGGAGCGACACGGCCATGTCGGGCTGCTTCTGTGCATGAACAAGTCGCTAAGAGGTCACCACTAGCAACAGTTCAAGCCCAGCTTCCTCACCGGCTCGGCGAGCCGCCGATTGATCGCCTGCTGCAGCAGTCTCGCCTGGCGGATCTGCGTCTGGAGCAGCGACTTGAGTCGGCGGTTCTCCTGCTCCGAGCGCTGGCGGTGCGAGAACTGGCGAGCCGCGGCTCGCTCCCAGAACAGCAGCGAGTTCCACCTTCCCCCCGCTCCACCACCGCCTCTGCTGGAAGCCTCGACGACGCTCAGCCGGAGCTCCCGCAGCTTGGCCGCCAGCTCGTGCTCCTGCCTCCGCAGCAGCGTGAGCTCCTCCTTGGGCCGGAACCTCGTCCTGCGCTTGGGCTTGGCCACCAGGGCGGCCGAGTCCGTCTCCGAGTTGCTGCTGCTCGTGCTGTTGGTCGAGGACGAGCGGTCTCCGTCGTTGGCGCTGTCGTCCTCGCTCACCACGCCGACCTCGTCCGCGAACGCCCCAGTGAGCGCCAAGTCGCTCGCCCGCGGCCTGTCGACCGCCAGCAGACCGCGCTCGTAGCTGTCGTCGACCAGGTCCAGCGGCAGCAACGAGTCGCCCTCGAGCACCGCGAGCGCCGCCGCGAGCATCTCCGGGTCGCCCAGCGCCCCCAGGGACGCCGAGCCCCAGTCAGTTGCGGCCTCCATGAGTCAAATGGAGAGCTGAGAACGGCCCACCGAGCTGTATCGAAGCACTTCGAGACGGGCGGTACCGTGGGCTAGTCAGTTGCAGCGATCATGATGGACGGTCTCACGTGAGACTTTCCATGCTGATGCAGTTCGATGGTGAGCCACTGGTGACGACCAGCCGAGGGATTCGAGCTCAATTGGATGCGTGGACAGCAGGAAGGCGAGTCGTTGACGACTTCTGTGATCTGGCGGGCTGACTGCGAAGACTAAAAGCCGGGTAGGACGCTGATCGGGAGATTCTCCATGATGAGTGGCAAGATCAATGTATGTATCTCATTGTGTGACCTCGTGGGATCTGGTCCCTTGGATGAACGCAAGCAGCGCGACGAATGGATTGCTCATGGAAAGAGTCCGATGTGTTTGCTGTTCACCAAAGCTTGAAATGCCCAGGCATCTTGCGCCCGGCTGTAAATGTTGTGGATCACCTCACAGCTCGTTCGCCCTGATCGTGGAGCATCCTGGAGAGCCATTTTGTTCACAAAGATTTTCCATTCTTGAGCAACCTCAGACCGTCGATGAAGCTATCATCGAGGTGAATCGCCAATTGGGTCGAGCAGTTATTCCTCCTCTATGAGGCCACAACGCTGTAGGTGTTGAGCAAGAGAATGAGAAAGATTTTCCAAACACGCAGCCGATGGGATTTAGCGAAACCCATGGAGGTGTTTTGCTACATCAGATTGAGCAATGAGATCAATCTCCCTCAACAGCGCTCTTCATCAACGAGTGAATCGTGAAAGCGACTCAGCGTGCTGCCTAACCGTCCAACGGTTTGCTCAAGTGCATCATCGTCCCAGCGCCAAGATTCCTCAGGCTGAAGTTTCTTTGACAAAGTTTCCTGAGAGCCTCGCCGTTTTGATGCGGAAAAGTGTTCTTGCTGTTGGTCGCAGCAGGTGACTTGCTGCGGCAGATAAAGCAGTGCCAGGTGCTGGATCAGGTGCTGGACCTCGCTGGTAGAATGTTGGTCAACGGAGCTGCTCGCGCCGAGGCACCTGACGCGATGCAGGACGACGTGGCGGCGACGCTGGACGCGGCGTTCGCGCTCATCGACGCCTGCCTGCCCTCGCCACGCTCGCTTTCCGGAAACGAGCGGTTTAGTGCGCTTCCCACGGCGAATTTTGGCTCGGAGCGACCGCGAGCTCCATGGAGCTCCGAGGGCAAAGGCTCGCACGAAGTTCTTTCAATTGCACAAGGAGAGAGAGCCGCGGACGCGACTCGAGCAACCGGACGCGGGAGGAAGCAAATGGCGCACCGAAGCCGCCAAAAGGAGGAAATCGCGCGGCTGCGGGGCGAGGCGGCGCTGCTCGAGGCGCAGCTCGACGCGATGCGAGCGCTCTCCTCGCTCGAGAGCTCCAGGATTCCGAGAGCACGCGAGTCACCCGGACTTGAGGTTTTGGTGGAATTGAAGCGCGTAGAGTTCCCGATCGGTGCGGTGTCGCTGTTGAAAGGCATTGCTGCGCGCCAGAAGAAGCTGCGAGCGGCTTCAGAGGCGGAAAACGCAAGGCTTCGGTCCGTTATGTCGGCGCAGCGCAGTGCCATTCGCTCCATCAAGCGGCTCCTCATCCGGGAGACCGAGCGACAGGTGGGTCTCCAACTATCAATCGCTGATTTACTCTTGGTCTCACTGCTGCACTATTGCCAGATCTCCCCCCAGCAGCAGTTCAATCCCGGCCATCAGCTCGTGGGAATGGACAATATGGTGATGGAGCACCTCTACGAAGAGCTCGACGAGATCTACGGAGGTGTTGATCCAATCTTTCAACGGTATGGCATGCCCAATGCAAGCATGGTGCCCACTCAGCAGCGCGTCACCCGGCTTTCAGCGACGAAATACGTCGCACTGGTTATGGAGAGCCGCATCATGCCATTCAGCTATCAGCAGACAGCGAGCGCCATGTGGGAACTCACACTCGACAACTGCAACCGCTGTGTGCCCAATTCCGACCTGAAGGTGAGCAAGGCGTGAACATGTTGAGTTGCGTAATATGAACTGGTCCTGTGAACGTAGGGCGCGACCGTCGTTGGAGACACCGTGTTTCGAAGCTACGCCGTTGACAGTTTGAAGAATGCGAAGGATTTTGCCTCTAGAGGCGATCATGCCTTGCGTAAGTTCGGAGAAGAGGCGCGTATAGTGTTTGTCACGAATGGCAGAGGGCAACCCCGAGGCATACGTGGTGCTGAAATCGGTGATGTTGTGTATCACGAGGTGGGGCGAATTGTGGTCGCTCCTGTTCCAAGACAACAAGAAAGCAGCACACCATTGTGCTGTTTGAGGATGTGCATGGAACTTACCGCAGACATTGACGAAGAGAGTAAGGGCAAATCATCCCGAGCACTCGCCTTCCTCCGGCTCCTGATGGCAAACAAAACTGATGCCCATGAGGAGTTTAGCGAAGCCCTGGAGACCAAGTTGTTGCGCCACTAATTGACTTGAGACCAACATCTTGAGCATGACTTGCAGGCATGCTACGACAGGAGCTTTGCTCCGCCACTGACTTTGTCGTCATCAGGAATGATTGCGCACTGTGTAAACTTGCTGCGGAATGATAGATGCCAGCGCTTCCCGTGCAGCGCAGCACCGCGTCAAAGAGCCAATTGTCATGGAGGTGGCGCTGGAAGAACCGCTGGGCGACGTCCAGGAGACATTGGACGCTGCATTTGCGCTCATCGATGCGTGCATCCCGTCCCCAAGCTCGAGTTCCAGCAGCGGCCGATCCTCGACATGGGAACTACCAGTGGGCAGGGCAGAATTGGCTTGCGTGTCAACGCCAGAGGTTCATCTCCCTGAGAGCAAGAAAACGCAAGTAGCATGCGCCTCAAATTCAACAGTACAGCTTTCAAAACCCGGGAAGAAACCCTTGACGCACCAGTACCGACAGAGAGAAGAGATTGCGCGCCTGCGGGGTGAAGTGGTGTTGCTAGAAAACCAACTCAACTTGATGCGAGTCATGACCAAGAAGCAACTGGGAGCTGAAAACGCGAGTGTGGGGGGCATCCGCGAGAGACACATATCATGGGATCTTGAGAATTTTGTAAAGGTGAAGCGTGGGGAGCATTCAATTGGGGCTGTATCGCTTTGGAGAGACGTAGCTGCACGGCAGAAGAAGCTACGGAGCACCTCTGAGAGCGAGCGCAATCATCTTCGGTTCATGTTGTCCGAGCAGCGCAAGACCATTCGCTCCATCAAACGGCTTATTATTCGAGAAACCGAACGCCAGGTGAGTATTCATTGCCCACAGTTCACTGGCTTATGTGCTGACGTTTACTTGACGGTGAATGGTAGCTATCTCCAAAGCAGGATTTTAATCCAGGCCCTCAGCTCATCGGATTGGACAGCGTCGTCATGGACCAGCTTTACGAAGAGCTCCATGAGATTTACAAAGGAGTTGATGATGCGTTTTATCGCTGCGGGCTGTCATCTATGACCACAACACCCATCGAACATCGCTACTTTCAGCTGTCGGCAACAAAGTACTCTGCTTTGATCATGGAGAGTCGTATCATGCCATTCAACTATAAGCAAGCTGCAAGCGCCATGTGGGAACTTACACTAGGTGTTTGCAGCGATAGAGAAGGGGACTTTGGCTCGAAGGTGATCTTTATTGAGCAGATTAGTGCTGGAACCTCAGAATTGGTTTGAACTAAACAACGTTTCGTGCCTGTAGAGCTCAGCAGTTGTGGGAGACACTGTGTTCCGCAGCTATGCCATCGAAACCCCGAAGAATGGCTGCGATTTTTCCACTACTGGTGAACATGCGATGCGCAAATACGTCGAAAACACGCGTGTTGTGTTTGTCAACAATGGTCGCGGGCAACCTCAGTCTGTCGATGGTTTTGAAGCCCACGATATCGTGTGTCGTGAAGTGGGGAGAGTGGTTGCCGCTCCTTTACCAAGCCAGCTGCAAGGCGATGATGGAATATTGTGCTGTTTGCGGTCGTGCATGGAGATTACTGCTGACATTGCGCCAACAAGTCAAGGCTCGAGATCTCATGCGCTTGAATTCCTTCGGTCGCTTGTGGCACACAAGGTTTCCACCTTCGACGAGTTCAGTGGCACTCTCGAGGGAATATTGCTGCGCCGCGCTGCACCTTCGGTCGGGATGTAAGCACAGATAACGATACTGTCTACACAGTGTGTCAAAAGGAGCTTCATAGTTTTCCCAAAACTCTCCTTCGTGGATAAATCCATCGTGATAGAGTTTGATCCTACACCGGTAAAACTGTTGTGGATGAGATTGTGACCTGTAGATGGTCGCAGCAGAGTGAAATCAGTTGATAAAGTATGATGAAAACCTGTGCACAATGTGACTCGGGCCTCCTCAATCAAGGAGGCCATTGGTCACGACTGATGAATTTGCGTTCCCATTGAAGCTTGTCGAGTGCAAAAGACATCTCAGGTTGACTGAGTGAGTAAATGCACAACTTCGTGGCTTACTTATCATCGGGGCCATGGATACGGTCATTGCTCGTGAGCAAAAGTCCGACTGGGATTGATTACGATTTCAATACATGCTTGAGCTGATCGGATGCCATTCGAGTTTTTTCTCTGAACCGGTTTAGCTGTCACAGACTCACAGGCCCATCAGCTCTTCCTCCTGCCACATCACGAACAGTGTGCAGCATTGCAAAACCATGGTGTCATCGCCAAGTGGTTCACTCAGTGACTCATTGGGGGACATTCAGGAGACTTTGGATGCCGCGTTCGCGCTCATCGACGAGTGCATCTTGCCACCTCGAACGTTTCCAAGCTTCAGCTCTAATCGTGATCAGGACGCAGCGTGGCCGTCATCTCATGTTCCAAGGGTTTTAACAACGGAACTAAATCCTCGAGAACAAGGCTCGAGTAGTGGGAAGAAATGAGATTTGAGTGCTGTTTTGAGGCGCGAAGCAAAGGAGAAATCGCATCAGTGTCGGCAGAGGGAGGAAATTTTTCGCCTGCGCAGTGAGGTGGCCATGCTCGAAGCACAATTCAACACCTTGCAGGGGCAACTTGGATATAAACGCTCGGGAGACAGCCGCGCTCCTGTTAGATTGGTTGCACCTCAGTCTGGAGCGCTGGTGACAATGAGCCGTGCGAACTATCCAAATAGTTTCACATCACTTTGGAGCAAAATCGCTCTTCGTCAAAAGAGACTCCGAGTGGCATCGGAAGCAGAGAATAGTCAACTTCGCTTCGCCTTGAGAGAGCAGCGCAAAACATTCCACTCCATCAAACGACTTATCGTCCGAGAAACCGCGCGGCAGGTACATTACAGTATACTTCGAAGTATGCTCCGCAAATGCTTGAATTTGCGTTGGTAACATCTTTCTCATGGCTGCTAGACCTCTCCACGACGGCAATTTAACACTGGAACCCAGCTTGTCGAAATGAATAGCGTCGTGGTGGAGAGCCTGTGTGAGGAGCTCGACAAGATATATGGTGGAGTGGACGCTGCGCTTCAGCGGTATGGCCTATTGAATGCATGCAACACACCGGTTCAACACCGCTTCATTCGGCTGTCGGCAACAAAATACTCCGCGCTTATTACGGAGAGCCAAGTTTTGCCCTTCAGCTACCAACTAACCGCGAACGCGATGTGGGAAATTACACTTGGCTGTGGATTGGGCAAGGGAAACCTTGGTTCGAAGGTAAGCAAGCAATGCGGTGCAAAATGTTGAGTCGGTTCGCTAAATATTGTTATGGTGACTCCAGCGTCCTGCGGTTAGTGGTGACACTCCTTTCCGCCGCTACGGCATCGAAACCTCAACGCATGATCGAGGTTTTGTTTCCGCTGGTGACTATGCTATGCGCAAGTACGTCGAGGACTCGCGGATTGTGTTCATCAATAACAGCCGAGGACAGCCTTACGTCGTTAAAACGATTGAAGTCGACGGTGTCGTGTGTCGCGAGGTGGGGAGAGTGGTGGTTTTCCCCGTACCAAATCGGCTCCAGGACAGTGCGCCAGCCACTCGTGCATGGAGATTACCGCTGACATTGAGCCAGAGAGCCAAGGATCATCAGCTCGCGCGCTGGAGTTCTTACGGATCCTCGTAGAGCAAAAAGTGGGCGTTTATGACGAATGCTGCGGGATTCTCGAAGGCACCTTGCTACGCCAAGCCCCATCGTCGGTCGAAGTGTAAACGATGAAATTGAGTGCGTCGGTAGAGCATCTTTTTCTAGGCGCACCTTGCCAAAACTCTCTTATCTGTCTTTTCCGATGCATTAGCCAGCTAAACATGCGAAAAACTGCATGAACGACTTCTTTAAGGCCTCCACGGCTTATACAGGCTTTCACTGTGTAGGTTTGACCTCCCGCAAGTGCGGGCCACCCACGCGTTGTTGTCACTACCACATGCACATGATGTCAGCGCACAGTGCGTGCTCGACAGGTCGACGAACTTTGTCGGACGAAGTCACATCCCAATCCCAGACGTATGCCCTGCATCACTGGGGGAACAGCGCAGAACATCTCCACTTTTGAACCACGTGCGTAGCTTGTCGTCCACGCGCGCGCCGCGTAGCCACGCATGGCGGCTACCTTGAATGGCTCGTCGCACGCTGTTATCCTTCGTGGCCGGCCATCGCGTCGCTGGCTAGAAAAGCACTCTGGTGCAGCGACTTGCCTCGAAGGATCTGGTGGTTTGCTGGGTGGCCCCGGGTCATGAGCCGGGAAGTGCGGCCGCTTGGACTCCATCGCGCAAATCGCCGACTGAGCGAGCAGATTGGCAGTGGAGCTGCAAGAACCAAAAACCTTCTCTCAGCTTCTCAAGAGGCTGCTGCAAGGAACCGTTGGAAAAGCGACAATTCTGGAAGAATTGGGACCCTGCGTGAGCGCCGCGACGCTACCAATGAGCACGCGGCACGCCTCCAACCGAGAAATTAATTAAACAAAGACCTAAAGTTTTCACTGATCACAAAATGTTCACAATGGACATTCGACAGCAAACAACTGAGCCTTCATGGCTAAATTTGTTTTGCTAAAATAGAGTGCATGAATATGATCAGCAGGTTTTCCAGACAGTGCTAGCAGACCTCGTCATGCATGATGTCGACTATTGCTCGAGTTGTACGGGCTGCTG
>JAASGX010000920.1:0-11798 GCA_023334415.1 Phytopythium chamaehyphon | reverse complement strand
GGACAAGTGTGCTTTGCGCTTGCTGGTCGTCCACTGCGTGCGATGTTTGCCGCCCGTGGGGCGAGCAGTGGTGGAGGCGGCAGCGATGTCGGTGATGGCAAGAAATACGACCAGTACACGAGTCAGTGGATGCGCGAGGTAAGTGTTGCCATTTCCTCTAGTTCTTCACAAGCAACTAATGCGGTGAGGTGCGTGCAGGCGTTGGAGAGCAGGCAAGCGATCGAGGAGCTCAAGGCGCAGAACGACAAGCTCCAGCGCGACGTGTACTCGCTCAACTCCAAGGTGAGCCTCATTTACGAGTGCTGCACCGATCTGGGAGTCGTCGACCGCGTCGGCGACTTGATGCACCGCAAGCTCCACGAATTCCAAGCTGCCAAGGTCGCAAGAGAGACTGGGGCGCCTGCAAACGATGGTTCCTCCCCACGCACGCGCAAGAAGAGTGCCGCGGTGCTGCAGGCCGAAGTGGACGGCATCATATGCGGGTCCCCAAACTTTCACGAGGTGGCGGGTTTTGCTAGCAGCCACGACGGACAGGTACGCATTAGACTTTGGCTTGGTGTCAATTTGATGCCCACAGTTCCAAACTGTTTGGTTCTGGAGCAGGTCACACGTGAGACCTTCCGGCGGAAAAACATGTTTGACGCAGAGGAGCGGGTGCTTCGGGAGCAGTTTGACATATTCGGTAACCCAAAGCAGCCATCGCCTGCCGGCTCCCCAACATCAGAGGGTTCTTCCACGCGCAAGGGCGACACGATCGACAATTTGCTATCGGCAAGTGGCGCAGCAGCAGCTGGCCGCCCGTACGGGTCGGCTCCGATTATCTACCCCACGCCCGACGCACCGTTTGGAGGTAAGTGGTAATGATCAAAAATCAATGCTGACTGCATTCACCATTCTGGTACTAACACTATCGCGAACGTCGCTTGCCGTAGCGCCTTCGCCCAGTTCCAGCGCGTATCGTTGACCACGATACGCAGTGGGCTCCTTCCAGCTTGTGCTTGGGTGTGGCGTCTTCCATTCGTTTCGCTGTCATCTTTTCAATAAAGACGCTCGTAGGTGCTCGAATGGATGAGCTTGACGGGGCTAAGAGAGTAAAAAGAGAGTTCATCTCGTACAATAAAGCTGCGTTAATAGCAAGTTTTCCTCACGCCGACGCCTCTTCTTCGTCTAGCGCCATTTGCAGCGCCGCTTCCATGATCTCACGCACGGACGCATATCCACCGAGCTGTTGCTGCTGGAAATCAGCGTCTTCGACAACGCTTTGCCGCGAGGCACAGCAGTCGAAATGACCATCATCGGCAGCGCGTGCAATGTCGTCCGTCCAAAGCGCCACCCCATCGTCCACGCCGTCGAGGGGCTTCGGGCGGGTTTGGTAGATAATATATGCAGATAGCACAGCGCTAAAGAATGGCGTGTGCAGCAGCATCTCCATCGGTATATTGTCACCCTTGTTGTCGGCGAGCAGAGCGCTGAAGCGAAGATGTCCGGGCGCGAGCGCCTCGTAGATTGAACGCCAAAGCTCGTCGCGCAACATCTTTGGTGCGTACACGACGCGACGAGCGCGCTCACGATCCGTCATGGTGGTGGCGAACGCGAGCGGGAACGACCGCGGTGTGTTAATAAATATCTTGTGATGCGCGTTCAGCGTGTATTCGTCGTTGCCCAGTAGCGCGGGATCTGCGTCTGCCGGTGTAGTCAGATTTGCGGTCGGTGAGTCGACTGACGTTGGCGACTTGGACTTGTCCTGCAGCACTGGCGGCGGCAAGTCCGTCGACACGTACTGCGCAACAATCGCGTGGATGCTTCGGGCTAACACTGCGCGAGTATCACGTAGGTATGCCCACTCTTCCGGGTCCATCAGGTAGAATTGAATCTTCTTCCAGTGCTGCGTCATGTCGCTGAAGCGCGCCGATATCCGCGGGAGGTTCATCGCTGGCAGTGCAAGCACGACCATCAGCAAAAGCGTGCCAAACGGCCCGCTCATCAAGGCAATGCGCAGGAACACGCCGACCATGAGGAATGCGAGGCAAAATTTGACTGCCCCCGAGCTCAGCAACGTAACATCAATGCGTCCGCTTTTTGAGTTCGGCATCGGCTGCTGGAGGCGATACACGACATCGCACGCTCCAGACAGGAGCAGATGCATGGGCGTTCCAGCGATGAGCTCGAAGATCGAGAGAACGAGCCACACAAAGTGAAGCGGGTGCTTGGGTAGATCCTCGACCGACAGCGCCGTCGCCGAGTTGACATCCTCGTCGCGGAGCTTCCACTTCTTGAGCGTCGCCCAGTATTTGGCCATGGTGGACTTGAGCTGGTGCATGTCTGGGTGATTTCGCGTGCGGAAGTGGATCTGCAGGATCTCCTCGTTCATGGACGCGAGCTGCCGCCGCGAGAAGCAGTCGTCGCGGACGACGTTGCAGCAGAAGACGTGCAGCGTGCGCGTGAGGCGCATGACCTCGAGTTGCGTGGCCGTGGTGGGGACCACCATCTTGAGCGAGGACGCTAGTCGTGCACTGACAAAGTGCGTGAACTCGGTCGGATCCTCGACGTAGATGCGCATGTCGGCGTCCTCGACGAGCACGGGCGCGCCGTAGCGGATGCCCGCGAACCGGCGGACGTTCAGGAAGCGGCCGTCCGAGCAGTAGTGCACAGCCACGGGCACGATGAGCGCGCGGCGGTAGGGTGCCTGGCGCAGCGTCGAGAGCAGCTGCGCCGTGACCTGGTAGAGCTCCGACTGTTCCCTGGCGGAGGCCGAGGCGTCGGCGTCTCTCCCCACGGCGAAGTCGACTAGCACGCCCATCTTGTAGGCGCGCTCGTCGGCGCAGCTGGCGTCCGGGTCGGCCTCGTCCACGAGCCGCGCGCGCTTCGCGAGCTCCCGCTCGACGAGCGCGAGCTTGAGCCTGCGCTCGGCCTCGGGCGATAGCGGCGCGGCCGTGAATCCGTCGGCGGGCGCGGGCTGCACGAGCGGCGCGACGTACTCCTCTACGATGGCGCGCTCGACGGTGGCGGGCACGCGGCGGCGCCAGACGGGCGAGCGGTCGACCAGGTACACGACGGGCATGAACTCGTGCTTCTCGGGCTCGCGCGAGATGACCTTGAACTCCATCACGCGCGGGAACACGGCGCGCGTGAGCGTCGCGCGCAGGTTGCGCCGCCTCGGGAGCGCCACGGGCCCGCGCGGCTCCTCCGACTGCGCGAACAGCTCCTCGGCGCGCAGCGTGCGCGCGTTGCCCGCCGGGAACAGCGACGCCGGCGCCGCCGTCCACGCGCGCTGCAGCAGCGGCCGGATCATGGGCGCGTACTTTCTAGACAGGCGGAGGGGGGAAACCTAGCGAGGAGCAGGAGGCTTCCAGGCTTCCAGGCTCCTAGGCTTCCAGGCTTCCAGGCTTCTAGGCGACGAGCAGAGTGAGCTGTGAGGAGCGAGAGCGCTTAATGGCTGGACGAGCTGCCGTTCCCCCGCTTGAAGGCGTCTTGCCGACTCGCTCGGCGAGGTGTCACCTCGGAACTTCTTCTTTGACTGGAGCTTCTTCATTCACGGCCGTCCACTATCATACCGGTATCGGTTTGACCCGTCGATGTCCGCGCGGCGAGTGTGAGGTGGTGACACCGCTTCATCAACGCGGGAAAGCGCGCGCATTGGCGGAAATGATGGATGCCGCGGCGTGATTCGCGGAAAAGATGGAAAGTGGTGTGGCCCACCACGGCTGGCGGCCCACCAAAAATGAATCAAACGCAGAACGGGTTGAAGTTGGATACCAACCAACCTGGTTTTAGTGACTTCTGAAGCTAGTTTCTTGATTCAAATGGGCAGGTCGCTACCTCGTGCGGCCACTAAAACCAGGCGAGCGCGAACGCGTTTCCTGGCGCTACGCCGTCACATGGCTACAGTCGGCCGGTGACGCAAAGCTGTCGACGAACCGCCAGCCGGTCGCCACTAGCACCGGCACGCCTTCGTCTCCATGTCATCGCCAGCTCCATGGCAACAAGCCAAGGATCGGATATGTACATGGCGTCATTGTATTGCCATCTCTATTGTAGCTCTGCAATCAGCGGAAAGATCGCGGGCGAGCGGCCCGCACGGCGCGTGCACGCGCGTCATTGGCGAATGCGCAATGCAAGCGGTCGCGCAATCGCTCGAGCTGAAGCAGCGGAAGCTGAAGATGCGTGCAGTAGAAAAAGAGGATTTGACGTGCGTGTCTTTGTGGGGCTGCATGACTCAGCAGAACTTTCGTTGGCTGGGGGATTGCTTGTGGTGCATGTCGAGCTTGCAGCTTCACCACCGAGTTAGCTGCCATTGCCCGCATGCTAGAGTCCACACTTCCGCCTAGCATTAAAGTAGCGAGGAGTCTTCTATCGGGCCGTAGGTGTGGTCCAGCGAAACGTTGGTGATCGCTCGGTCACCCATCCAAATATTGGTGACCCCGGCGTCGACACCAACGACGATACCGACACCATCAGGGCACGGTACGAGGCCCAGCTTGACATCAGGAAGGGGGTACCATCCGTCGAAAATCTGGAATCCTGCGAGTTCAACGTCACGCCGTGGACTTGAATGAGGACTCCATGGTCGCGGATTCGTGGCAACGCCTCCAGCTTGCGCTCGAGGCTGCGGTGCGATGTGATGCGGCACGCGAAGCTTGGATGCAGCGGAGGGCTTTGAGACTTACTTGGAAGGTTGGAAAGCGAAACCTTGAAGCTTTGCAGACCCAACTCGCCTTCACTGTGGCTGGTTCATTTGGCCCAGCTGTGAGATGAATACAAGACCGCGTCGTGGTTTGTATGTGCGGTTGCTCCTCGGCACTTGGCTTGCCCCGCGTGCAGCACTAACGACTACTGTATTTAGTCGCCGACGGGCAGAATGCATGCTTCGCCCAGACTTGAAAGGGATCTGGTCGTCTCGAGGGTACGACTTCAAACCGACAATTCCCTAATCGTTGGACATCCATTGCAGCTCTGCCATTAGCGGCCTCGCAAAATCAGCTTGAATGATCGTGTCAAAACATGTTCCAGTCCGCAAGAGAGACATCGCAGATGCAACACGGGCTTCTCAAATGCTTTTAAAGGCGCAAGTGTCGGGAGTCTGATGCACCAATGCATCTCCACGTAGTCCAAAGATTGAAAGGTGCCGATTGATCGGTTGGGTAAGTCGATGACCCTCACTGCTCTTCTTGAAGTTTTTGCTGTTCCTTTTCTTGCTCTTTGCGAATTCGGACTTCTTCAGCGTGCTTGAGGATGGCAGAACGGCGGATGAGGTAGATCTCCGGGTGTAAGATGGATCGAAGGCGCTGTTGTAGCGTGAATGGGGGCAGCTTTCCGTCGTGCAGCCTCATGTAGTGCACAACAATCTCAACTCTCTGCTTTCGGAGCACGATGGCTGACCAAAAGGACTCTCCAAGTGTTGCGGCGCGAATATTACGCTGCATTTGCATGATCGGGTAGAACGCGGCTTGGAACTGGTTGCTACTCTTGGTCAAATCCTCTAGGTCAATAAGTCCATCTCGAATGGCACCTGGGCGTTGATTGTCCTTGTCAGCCATCTTCTTTTGCGCATTCTCGACATTCTTGGCAAAGAAAAACTGTCGGTTTTTGAGATCGCCGCAGAACGCACGGAGCTCGCTCTCATCCATGGCGCCCGAGTCATCTTTGTCAAAGAGGGTAAAAGCGTACACTAGCAACTCCTCGCGTGTCAAAGCTGCGAATGTAGCAACACAAAGCACAAAATCGTCGAACGAAAGCCTCCGCGGTGCCTCCTTCAGGCCGACATAACCGAAGATGCCGGACGTGAGCTTGCGCTTGTCCTCCTTAATAATTGTGTAGAACTCGTCGGGTGTGATTTCCCCGTCGCCGTGCAAATCCTCACGTGAAAATATTTGATGGAGTTTTGAGACATCGCGATATGAGAGCTGGAGAGACTGGCAGAGCTCTTCCACCCGTCGGGTAGTCAGAAAGAGGCCGTAAACCCCTTTGGGAATTTGGTCTGCAGGGATGGCGAGAGCTGCAGCCACCGAATCCGGCGCAAATGATGCGGATTCTGATTTTTGAAGAGCAGAGGCGCTGATCGATGAAGGCTGTTTGACCGCTATCCTCTGAATACCTGACTTTGAAGGCGGAAGTGGTTCGTCTTGCTGAAATTGAGCACTATTTGCGTTGCCATCTCCAGCAACAGCGACTTGTGGCTTGTGTTTTCCTTTTGTCTTCTTCTTCTTGTGCTTTTTCTTCGAAAAAGCCTTCTCTCCACCAGTGCTGTTACTGTTGTCCATGGGGAAGTTGTGAAGCTCTCCAACCACAAAGATGAGATTGTTGCCTGCTGCTTGAACAGAAATGTGGTGCAGAAGTAACTGAACAGCGCAAAGCGCCCAAGAATAGACTCGCACCGATCACCGCAGCAAAGCCGGTTGTCAGGCAACAAGTGAATTGCTGTGCTTTTCAGCACCAGACTACATTCCTTGAATACTCACTCAAGACGTTGGTAGTGATATCTTCATCATGCGCAATGTAATAATCAGCCTGTGGCTATGCGGAGCGATGTTCCGCTCCTACTTTTTTTTATCTCCACCTTCAATGCTTCTCACGGATGATTATCCGTGACAAGGGTGCGTGCAACTTGGATGTCTCGACCAGCTCAAAATATCAGCAGGCTACTATAATTACAACGAGGCTAGATCCTGCGAGTTGACAGTGCAGCATCTCGAGAGTTATGGAGGCAAGACCAACGAAGCTCAACCCGTTGCGGTCGCGTCATGCGTCTCAAGGTACATTGGTACTATCAGAGGCATCAAGGCCGAGCAAAATCGCTGTGGCTGCAGCGAGACCCGCCGCGATCACCACAGTGACTCCATTCTCGTCCAGTACAACCATTGCTCCAGAATCGGAGGATTTGGTCCACACAGGTGGGACCTTCTTGTCGATCAACACTGTTAGCCCGATTCCGGAGAGCGCAAGGTCATTCAGACGTGGGTCAGCACCAGACGCAATGCACTCGGTATCAAGGAACAGCGAAGGGAGTCCAAAGGCTGCAAACTGGCGCAATAATCTGAGCTTTAGGCGGAATGCTGGCGACGATGACATGACGGTCGAGGATGCCGAAGCAATTCCAAAGGAGAGACCGCTAACTCTAACCAAGAAGCAGTCAATGCCACCAAACGAGGTAGACCAGTACTCTCGAACGCAAAACCAGGTTCAACACCACCAGCGGCAAGGACCAGAACTGCCTGGTGATAGATCTGCTGCCCCAGCATTGCGCTCTACTGGGCTAGCATATGACGACTATATTGAGACGGAAGCTGTAGAAGATTTGTGTTTACTGCTTGGTCTGAGTCGTAAAGACATTCGGCAGCTGCGACGACAGTTCAACGATGAAGACGGTGACAACACGTGGGTCGCATTTCCGTTCTGGTCATCGATTGTGTACTTGGCTCACAACTGAATTCGTTGACTCGTAGGGACACCATAACTCAGAGCGCCTTCTTCTTCCTCATAAATGAAGAGCGACACAACCTCTCAAGACAACTTTTTCGGATCGCGGGACTTCCGCCAACTCAGTCACGACTGTCTTTTGATCAGTACCTAATGATCGTTGCAACATTTGCTACCTTTACAGAGGCAGAGCTTCTCAAGTTCTTCTACGATGTCTACTGTGCTGATACAAAATCGAGCGCCATGATGGCATCTGAGATCCAGAATTTAGGTGAGGAGCTGCGGAATATCAGCAAGGGAGCGGGAAAAAATGTGGCCCTTGCAACAAAGAACATGGTATCGAGTCGCAATGTCTTGGCTGTTGCGGCAGCTTCTGCGCCATCTGTTATGAAAGAGCAGCCAATCGAGACAATCTTCACGTTTGCTGACTTTGAGCGAATAGTTCGGAAAAACCTCGTGGCGTTCTTTCCCCTTATTCGCATGCAGCATAATGTTCGGCGCGCGACCATGGGTGAAGCGTTTTGGGCCACCAAAACACGCGACAAAAAGGCTGTGCAAAGCACATTGGCCTTTATGCGGCAGCACCAAGGGCGTCCACCGGATCTGTCATTCAAAGACAAGATTCTTGGATCTATCTTCAGGTGGGAGACACCTGGAGCGCGTGTACGCACCATTGCTGGCAAATTGTACGCTGCTGGCGAGCGAAATCGTGATCACCGCGCTACAATCTAATTTTCGCCATTAGTATTCCATCCAAGTCGACGTCGTTCGGCCATCTCCAGACCGTATAGCTGACCCGCACGGCGATGAACGGTGTACATCTCCGAAGAAAATATGCTTGCGAGCTTCTCTTTGAATGTCAACTCGGGGATGGCGCCATTATGCCGTCGCATATAGCTCACCGTTTCTTGGATCTTTAGCTTTCTGGCGACTGCGCGAGACCAATATTCCTCTCCGAGAGTCACCGCACGGATGTTCTTCTGCATATTGAGAATCGGATAAAACGCGACCGGGAAGTTGCGCGCAAACTTCAGGAACTGGTCAAAATCCACGATCCCGTCATCACTCCGCCCTCGATACCGCGCACCACCATCCTGGCCGCCGAGCATGCGGATGGCTGTCTCGACGTTCTTTGGAAAGCTAAACTGTGGACTCTGAAGCTCCTTGCTCATCTTGGCAAACTCTCGCTCGTCAAGCGAGCCCGATTTGTCGGCATCGTACAGGTCAAACACATACTGGTAAAGCTCGGGCTTGGTCAGTGCCGCAAAGCTCACAACACACAACAGATACTGGTCAAACGAAAGGTATCGAGCGTCACGCGAGACGCGCGCATAGTTCAAAATACCGACTGTCAGCGGCCGTCTCTCTTCGTTGATAATATAAAAAAATTCGGCTTGCGTGATCTCACCCCTGCGTTCATTCACGACGCCGTCAGTCCCGAGCGATCCCCGAGTACATTATTTTAACTCGCATCGTACGTGTTATACATGTCATTGGCGTCGTACTTGCGCTTCATTTTTCGGATGTCACGAGTCGAAAGCCCGAGGTCACGACACAACATCTCGCACCGCCGCGTCTGAACAAACACGCCATAATAACTCGAAGCGTCTCCGTCGTCATCTTCTTCACTTTCTGCCTTGTCTTCGTTTTCATTCACCTTCTCCTGCTTCATCTCCACTGAAGACTTTTTGCGGCTATCAGCGACTCCAGCCACCTCACTCGACGCTGAAGGAAATTCGACAGCCACGCGCTTTCCTCCTCGCTTCGGCCCGCCTGCCGAATCTGGGCGCTGCAATGCATCGCTAAAGTTGTCCGAGAGCTCTCGCTTGGAACTTCCCGTTTTTGAAATGCGCTTAGCACTTCCTGCTTTCGCCACATTCTTGGAAGAATTTGACGCCGTCACGGACACGCGAGTCGCCGCGTTCTCAGCCTTCTCCGGAGGCTTCGGCTTGCGTGAAAGCTTCCTCATTTGCCTGTCAGGAGCTCAAAAGCCAGAGCGGCAGGTTTTCAGCCAAGCTCAGTGTTTGAAGCAAGGACACAATAACCGACCTGATCCACGTCGTTTGGAATGGCTACACTTTCATCTTCAAGTCTGGATGTGGAGCGTTCTATACGGCGCTCCACATGCTGTGTTTAGAACAATCTAAAGCTCAAAAGTGATCACCATTAGCGAAGAAGCTCAAGCAGTTGGATATCGATCGACGTGGCGAGGAAGCGGGCGGGAATGCACCAGCGACGGCCGCAGCGCGCAGGTGAGTCGCGTTCCATGCTCTTGGCGGCGTTCTTCTGCGTCTGTCGGTGCTTTCCTGCGCTTCTGGAGCCTCAAAATGACGCCAAAACGTGTCTAAAACGCCGTCAAAATCTCCTTAAAAAGCAGGCGAAGACCATGGCGAGGCGATGCAGCAGCGCGCTGCCGACGATAGCGCAAGCCCAGGAGCAGAACTGGCCAAGCAGCTGGCCAGGCGGGCGCTGAGGTCGCCCAGAGTGCGCGTCGGCGCGCTGCTGTGGGCGCTGGGGCTCTTCTTCATGCTGCTGGCGCCAGGTTTGTACCAGGTGACGCCCGAGACCAAGGCCGCGTACGAGCGCATGGTCGTCGGAGCCGCCAACCTGCCAGAGTACCACGAGGCTGCAGCGAGCCATGCCCAAGCGCAGATGTACGCGGACGAGGCCAAGGTGTGGTTCTGGAGGTTCAGGGAGCCCCACAAGTCGATCGTGCACGAGCGGCAGCAGGTGGCCGACAAGTGGGCCGCGGCCTTGGCGGACGCCGAGGCCAGGAGGGAGAAGCAGATGAAGGAGGCCAAGGCCATGGTGGGGCTCTGGTCCGACTTTGGGCTCTCGGAGGCGCGCGAGCGCTTCTGGTCGGCCTTCGACAAGGGCAAGCTCTTCGCGCAGCAGCAGACGTTCTACCACATGATCATGCGCGTGCTGTCGGCGCGCGACGAGGATGTCATCAGCACGGTGCTCAACTGGATCGTCGTCGCCGTCATGAACTTCACCACGGGCCTCGTGGGCAGCGTCTTCTACTACGCCTTCTCGCTCATGGCCATGGTCTGGTCGTACAGCCCCGACCCTCTCAGCGCCGCCGCTTTCTTCGCGATCGGACTCATCGGTGCCGCCAGTGTCGTGGCTTCCTACCTGCTCGCCATGTACGGCATGGTCGCAAGCGGAGCTTACGTCGTGGGCAAGATGGTGGTGCGGGACGCCATCGAGCAGGAGCGCCAGCGTCAGCAGTATCTACGTCAGGGCCAGCAATACTGATAGGATTGTAGATGCAGATTCATCATGTTGATCACAGTGGACAACAAACACGCAACGATTGAGCGGCGACACAACTCGATGGAGCTAGCATCGAGCTTAGAGCTTGCTGGAGCCGTACGTCGGGTTCTTGTTGTGCTTGGGGACGTCCAGGAGCGGACCAAGCAGGTGCCAGCCGCCGTCCACGTGCATCGTGTCGCCCGTGACGTAAGCACCGGCAGGCGACAGGTAGTACAGCACGCTGGCAGCAACTTCCTCGACGGTGCCGACGCGCTTGGCAGGTGTGGCTCGCTCAGCCGCCTGATGGAACTGCGCCGCTCCACCGTCGTAGTTGTCAACGCCGCTCGAGAGGATGATACCCGGAGCCACGCAGTTGAGCGTGATGCCGTAGTGAGCCCACTCGACCGACAGCGACTTGGTCAAGTTCTGGATTCCAGCGCGCGCAGCTCCGCTGTGCGCCATCATGGGGTAGCCCTTGTCGATGACCAGGATGATGTTGACGATGCGGCCTCCGTGCTCCTTCATGTACGAGTGGAACGCCTTGGTGGTGACCTGGAACGTGCCCGTCCTGCACCAGCAAAAATCGTTAGCCCCGACAAAACCTCTAACAGCATTATGACACGAAAGACCCACAGGTTGGTGCGCATGATGGCTTCCCAGCCCTTGCGGTTGACCTTCTCGATGGGCGCGCGGAACTGCCCGCCGGCGTTGTTGATGAGGAAGTCGACGCGCTTGAACTTGGCGAGCGCCTCGTCGAAGAGCTTGGCGACTTGCTCGTCGTCTCGGATATCACAGGCCACGGCGTGGATGGCGCCCACTTGTCCCTCGACATCCTTGAGTGCGTCACGCAGCTGCTGCGCTGTCGCCTGCAGCCGCTCGGCATTTCTACCAACAACAACAACAACAACAACAACAACACCAACAACAACAGACCACAAAGTTAGCGCTAATCCCATAATGCGTCGCAACTGAATGCAAACGACCTGGCGGCGATGACGACGGAGCAGCCGAGCGACGCCAACTCGTGCGCGATGCAGCGCCCGATGCCCGTGCCGCCGCCCGTCACGACGGCCTACAGGGAGATCAACAAATGGCAAAAACGCATACTCAGTAACTAATTGACCAGT
>JAASGX010000919.1:0-11810 GCA_023334415.1 Phytopythium chamaehyphon | reverse complement strand
TACCCCAGCAGAGGTTGACGTTGAGGTAGGTGCCATTGTTGCCTTGTCCGAGCACGTACTGTGCGACGACGCCGTCGCCGATGAGCACGAGGATGAAGGTCCCAAGGAACTCGGCGAGGTAGGCGCGCATGTCCTCGTTACAGATGGCGTAGAACGGAATGCTGCGGTTGAACACTGGGCGGTTACCCTCCAGATCTGTGTACTTGTGGTTGCTTGTGCCGTACTCGCTCATGGTGACTCAAGAAGATTGGACGTGTGCCTTCGCGCTGGTAGATTGAGGAATGAGAATGCCGACGCCCGTGGATGCCGGAGCAAACGTGCAGCACAGCTTGTACAGCAGGCCAGATTCATTCGCTGTGATATTACCCGACAGCTTCCGGTCTCAGAGTCGAATCTATCCCAATTTGATCTGCCTCCGTTCTCATACTGCCCATGTTGTAGGGCGACATCCGAAATTTTGCCAGCGATGGGCTGGACAGCACTGCGCGCGCTGTTGCAGTGCTGTGGCTATGACGGAGCTGGCTTAGCTTGGGAGAGAAGCTCCACTCCAGAGCCACCTGGCTCCTACTCTGATGTGCAGAGGCCAGCGCAGGCTTCACAGCTCATCTGGCAATGCCCGCCTGATATGGTCTCAGTCTGCGACGCGAAAATGGTCAAAACAAATGGCGAGCGGAAGCCAACACGAAAAATTTTCTGCTGCTCACCTGGACAAGATTTGCTTGCAAAGACCACGACATTGCGTCTATTTGCTTCACACCACTAGTTTAAACTCAAAATACACGACAAACACAGCACGACGACCTACATATCTGCTGGGTGGTGGTGCTCGATCATTGCGATGTAAACTCCTCCACCCGCAGCACCTCCGAGGAACGGTCCGACGATTGGGATCCAAAAGTAGCAGTCTCGCAACGTGAACACCTTGGTGCCCCACCCGGCTAACATTGAGAACGCCCGAGGCCCAAGGTCACGGGCTGGATTGATTGCGTAGCCCGAGTTCATGCCGAACGCCATACCGATGCCTACGACGAGTAGCGCCACCGCGCTTGGGGATGTGTAAGGGCTTGCGGGCTTGTTACGCTCGTCGCTGATAGCAAAAATTCCGCTCAACAGCAAGGCAGTACCGAATACCTCGGTGATGAAAGCCGTTGCATTCGGCACATCGTCGTTCGGGTACGTTGCGAACACACCTTGCGTGGTAGTGCGATCGGGGTCGACGCTGTTGAACATCGGATAGTAGACGAGAAAAACTGCTGCAGCGCCGCAAAATGCGCCAAGAAGCTGTGCGAGGATGTAGAAGGGCACCTTGCCCCACGGGAACCGTCCAAACAGCGCCAGCGTCGATGTCACCGCAGGGTTCAAATGCGCGCCAGACACACCACCGGAAAAGTGGATCCCAAGGAGGACGGCGATCCCCCAGCAGAGGTTGATGTGGGTGTAGTCACCGTTCGCGCCATCGCTGAGCACGACCTGGGCAACTACTCCATCGCCAAAGCAAAGCAGAACGAAGGTCCCGAGGAACTCGGCCAGGCACTCTCGAAGCAACGGGCTTTTGATGGTCTGAGGAGTTGACAGCACGCCGACGGTGGGAGCGAGGATGGCTGCCGAGTCGCTGTGGCGTTCGAGGTCGTGATAGGAGCTGCTGTATCGCTTGGACTTGGTCATCCTCGCGACTGCTTGGAAAAAATAATGAACACTCGCCTGCACACTCGACCTGCTTATCAAAAACTGGATGCCTCATTCCAAGGAACTCGTCCTCGGGCTATCGGGCATCTCGGTAAAGGCTGTTGTGCCTGCCCACCACCTGCAGTTCTGATGCTGACACCACATTGATGTCGTCTAGCTGATATTATTGTATAGAGTCGGCATTGACATCCAGTCCACTGCAAGGTTGCTAGACACGGTGCCCACCAATGCACAGAACCTGCGGTGGTAAACGTTGCAGTAGCTGCAAGCAGCCGGCGTGTTCAACGTGATGCGAGCCGCAGGTACATCGATTCGGTTAGTACGCGTGCGTACTCGATGCTTGGATCAGCCCCCGCAGCTCGATGACTTTCAATTCCAGGAGTGCGAAGGAGCAGCGCTAGAACTGCTCCATGCTATTTAGTTTTGCCAGTACTGAGCAGCACCAAGCAAACCGAATCGGTCACTCCGTCGCTCTTGCACAGCTAAAATCCCTCGTTTACTCCTTTTCACGAGGGACTCTCCCTCGTTTCTGCTCTCCGACGGGGGATGTGTTGCGCGCGTCACAGCGGTTAGAACCGCTCTCGATTCGACCGCTTTCGCTGGCTGCAGGCGCTCGTCGGGCAGACTCGATCAGCTGCGCCAGTCGAGAGCCGCCGGCCGCGATGGTCAAGTCGTACCTGCGCTACGAGCGCGCGCGCTCCTTCGGCGTCATCTCGTCGCTCTCGGGCAACGTCATCTACGACGCCTCGGGGCGGCTGGCGCTGGCGCCGGCGCTGCAGGACGTGGGCGTGTGGAACCTGCGGCAGGGCCGCCAGGAGCGCGAGCTGCGCGTCGACTCGGCCGATGGGGCCGCGGGACAGGTGACGGCGCTGGTGCTGAGCCCCGATGGCGCGTTCGCGGCCTGCGGGTACTCGACGGGCGCCGTGCGCGTCTTCCGGCTGGCCTCGGGCGCGCTCGAGGTGACGCTGGACGGCCACGGCGCCGCCGTCGAGGCGCTCGCGTACGCGGCCGACGGCGCGCTGCTCGCCTCGGGCGCGCGCGACACGGACGTCATCGTATGGGACACGGCCACCCACGCGGGCCGCTTCCGCCTGCGCGGCCACAAGGACGCCGTCACGGCGCTCGCCTTCCTGCCCGGCCAGCGGCTCGCCTCCGCCTCCAAGGACGCGCTCGTCAAGCTCTGGGACCTCGACACGCAGCACTGCGTGCAAACGTGCGTCGGCCACCGCAACGAAGTCTGGGCGCTCGCCGTCAGCCCCGCGGGCGACCGCCTGATCACGGGCGCCTCCGACAACCAACTGCGCGTCTGGAGTGTCGACCAGGACGCCGACCAGGACGCCGACGCGCTCCAGCTCTTGGGTGCCGTCACCCGGCAGACCAATGACCGCGCCGCGCGCGTCGCCTACAGCGCATCGGGAGACCTCGTCGGCGTGCAGAGCGCCGGCAAGACGGTCGAGATCTACAGACTGCGCTCCAAGGACGAGATCAAGAAGAAGCGCCAGCGCCGCGAGAAGCGCATGCGCGAGAAGGCCAAGAAGAAGAAGCAGAGGGAGCAGGAGGACGAGGCCGCCGCCGCCAAGAACAGCAAGCAGAGGGTCGTCATCCCCAAGCAGCAGGAGGCCGAGCACGACGACGACGAGCGCGAGAATTCGGCCACGGACGAGCTGGAGCTGCTGTGCGTTGTGCGCTCGTCGCACCGCATCAAGTCGTTCGCGTTCTCACCCGATGTCGCCAAGGACGGCACGACCTCCATCATGCTCGGGCTGCAAAACAACAGCATCGAGACGTACACACTGACGCCGCAGGCCGCTGAGAGCGACGCCCGCTTCGCCAAGGCTCACTCGCTGACACTGAGTGGCCATCGCTCCGACGTGCGCTTCGTGTCGATCAGCTCCGACGACCAGCTGTTGCTGTCATTGTCGACGACCGCTGTCAAGATCTGGAACGCGCGGTCGATGCAGTGCATTCGTACGCTGAGCGAGGGGTTCACCCTGGCTCTGTCAGCAGCATTTGCGCCTGGCAATATGCACGTCGTGGTCGGCACAAAGCTTGGTGCTCTGCTGCTCTTTGACCTGAACTCTGGCGAGTGCATCTGGAAGGACGACGACGCACACAACAACAGCGCGGTGTGGTCGATCGACGTTCGCCCGGATGGCCGAGGCATCGTCACGGGTGGCGCCGACCAGCAAGTGAACTTCTGGGATTTTGAGATGCACCAAAACAGCGAGACCGGTGGGCTGCAGCTTGGTCTCACCCATTCGCGTATGCTCAAAATGTCGGACGACGTGCTGTGCGTCAAGTTCAGCAACACGAAGGACGTCAAGAAGCTCGTGGTTGCAGTTGCGCTGCTGGACTGCACGGTCAAGGTTTTCCACGATGACTCGCTCAAGTTCTTCGTGAGCCTGTACGGTCACAAGCTTCCTGTCATGTCAATGGACATTTCGTCTGACGATGCGATGCTTGTTACGGCGTCGGCTGACAAGAACGTCAAGATCTGGGGCCTCGACTTCGGTGACTGCCATAAATCAATCTTTGCTCACCAGGACAGTATCATGAGCGTCCGCTTCGTGCGCAAGACACACTACTTTTTCACGGCGTCCAAGGACAAAACGATCGCGTACTGGGATGGCGACCACTTTGAGCGCATCCTGAAGCTAAGCGGCCAGCACTTTGGTGAGGTGTGGGGTTTGGCCGTGAGTAGCGACGGCAGCTTTGTTGTGAGTTGCTCGCAGGACCGGTCGATCTGCAAGTATGTGCGCACAGAGGACCAGGTGTTCATCGAAGAAGAGAAGGAAAAGGAGCTTGACCAGATGTTCGAGAACGACCTGGTTAACGCCAACAACAACAAGGCGCCAGCGCTCGGTCAGGATGGCGACGAAGAAGACAAGGAAGGTGGTGCATCTGCGTCGGCCACCAAGCGCACGATTGAGTCGGTACGCGCCGGTGAGAGCCTCATGGAGGCGATTGACCTCGCCGACCAGGAGCTGAAGGCTATCGCGGAGTTTGAGCGCGTCCAGGCCAAACAGGTCAAGGAAGCGGCGGCCAAGAAGAAGCAAAAGGCTGGCAAGAGGAACGATGACGAAGATGAGGAGGAGACAGTCAAACCGGCAACTCGGGCGCCCAACATGCTGCTGCTTGGCTACTCGCCGCTCAAGTACGTGCTGAACACGCTGCGGCGCATCCGCTCGAACGACATGGAGGAGGCGCTGATCGTGCTGCCGTTCGAGTACGTGGAGCGACTGATCCGGCTTCTGCTAGCACTGATCTCAAACCAGCTCGCCGTCGAGTTTTGCTGCCAAGTGCTGCTGCACGTGCTGAGCTTGCACCACACGGCTATCTGCAACCGCGCGGAGCTGTTTAGTGAGCTCGAGTTGTTGTGGCAGCGCCTGCGCTCACAGCTTGTGGGCAACAAGAACCGGATCGGCTTCAACCTCGCAGGTCTCAAGTATTTAAAGCGCCAGATCGACGAGGAGCGAACGGGCTTTGTTGAGGAGATCGCCGCCGCTCCTGCTGCGAGTGGCAAGAAGAAGAGGAAGACGGCGGCCAGTGCTTGAGCGGCAGGAAAAAGGCGAAGAAGCAGATAGGACGGGTGGACAATAGACGGTAGATGTGAATGCATTGGCAAGGCGTCCTTCAATCTCTTCGACTTTGTACAGGCTAATTGCCCAAGACTGAGGTGATCGGGCCAACCAACGGCATCCGACCCGAGTGTTGTTCAGGAACGGAAAGTGGAGTCCCAGAGCGAGCAGAGAGCACGGCACATGGCGACCGATGCCAACCACAAGACTCACCTCGGCGAGCAATCGATCTCGTGGTCGATGGAGATGAAGTCGGTCATGTCTGACGCGGTGCTGCTGGCGAGTGCCAAAGCTGAGAGAGGAAGTGCAATCGGATACAAGTACTCTTCAACTGGTCACCTCGTACACATCAGGAGGCGCAACTCTGTCTGGTTGAAGTGATGAAACGTAGCCAACCTGCAGTTTGCAGTTGAAGCAAAAGTGTCGACGTCAACGCTTTCCGCGCCCCTTGTGGATCGCTTTGCTTGGGTCTGATGGCCTGACAGAGATTAATGCGCGGTGCCGCTGCTGGTGTTTTACAGACTTTACAGTAGGCGCTTTTAAAGCGCCTAAGTCTGCCTTTCAATGGGGAAGCGACTTGGGGATCCGCCGCCACCGATCAAACGCTCACGCGGAAGTAAAGAACGTCGCCAGCGTCGTCGCCACTAGTTGAGTGCGCACATGGCTGCAGGTGCCGGGCGCTACCATGGAGCTCGGGTCAACCGTCGTCGGTCGATCACACAGCGAAGGCCTTGGTGCACCTCCCGGGCCCGTTTCTGCGGTCGTTGTTGCTTTGAACTTCAACGACAACAGGTATCGTCCCGCCTGCGCACGTGTATCGTACCGAGAGCACCGAGGTGGTGAAGCCCGCACCGCCGACGTCTTTCCCACTTCCCAATTCCCCACGTCGACGACAAACCGGCTGCTACTCCTTTAATTCCCAAGACCCGAGCCTGACCCCGACCCCGACGCCATGGCGCACGAGAACAAGGACCACGGATACTCGGACCTGGACTCGCCGGTGCCGCACAACAGCCACCTGCCGTCCCACCACGATGAGAACTTGAGCGGCCCGCCGGCGCGCTACATGATCAAGAGCGAGCACCTGCGCGAGTGCATCAGCGAGTGCTTGGCGACCTTCATCATGATGAGCTTCGGGCTCGCGGGCACGGCCCAGGTGCTGCTCACCGAGGCCGTGTACGGCAACTTCACGCAGATCACGCTCTGCTGGGGCATCGGCGTGCTCTTCGGCATCCACTTCGGCGGCGGCGTCTCGGGCGGCCACATCAACCCGGCCATCACTACCTCGCTCGCCTTCTTCAAGATGTTCCCGTGGCGCAAGGTGCCGGGCTACGTGCTCTCGCAGATCCTCGGCGCCTTCCTCGCCACGCTCATGGTCTACATCATCTACCGCCCGCTGCTAAACGTCATCGACCCCGAGCGCACCACGAGCTACACGGTCTTCGTCACGCACCCCAACGCGTACGTGAGCACGGGCACGGCGCTCTTCACCGAGATCTTCGCCACGGCCTTCCTCATGGCCGGCATCTTCGCCGTGCTGGACCCCAACAACCGCCCTGCCAGCCCGTTCACGGCCCCATCCGCCGTGGCGCTGCTCGTCGTTGGCATCGGCCAGGCCTTCAGCTACAACACGAGCTGCTCCATCAACCCGGCACGAGACCTCGGCCCGCGCCTCCTGCTGCTGGTCGCCGGCTGGGGCTCAGACGTATTCTCGGCCAACGACTACTACTTCTGGGTGCCGATCATCGGCCCCACCATCGGCGGCGTCATCGGCGGCATCGCGTACTACGGCCTCGTAGGCCACCACCACCCGAACAAGGTCGCGGTGCCTCATGGCCAGCACAAGTTCTAGGCTGGCGGCTCGTGCTCGATGCTTGATCGTTGCTCATGTGAGAAGGAGTGGATAATGCGTGTGGGAAATGAGACGTTCCTCTTTGACCTGTTCATTGCTGTGATAGTTGGCGCCTCATCCCCAGACGTTTGACTGCTCACCTCCGCATGAAAACACAATTGCACCAACGACAACCAAACTCGAATTTCATAATGCGGACGACGCTCCACTGCAACTTACAACGTCCAACGTACACTTCTTGCCTCGGCGCATGCAAACGCGAACCATTACGCTCCCCATGGCGACGAACGATCTCGCCCACTCACATTGTGCCAAGCTAATAGAAACTGGTCGCTTGCTGCTTCGGTGTGTCTACAGAACAGGGATCGGCACGGACGAGCTCATGGCGGACGTTCCAGGGACCGACGTTGAAATGCCAGCCGACGACTTGGCTCGGCCTTTGACCTGCACGATCTTGGAGGCCGTGCTCGCCAGCCTCTGCATGGCCGAGTACTGCGCCTGCGTGACCTCGTGCGTCGACTGGTCGAGGCAACAGACAGAGCCCACGACGGCATTGTTGGCGCCGAACAGTGGGAAGCCGAAGTAGAAGCGCAGCCCCATTTGATGGAGTGGCGGCAGGTTCTGGAACCGCACGTCGGCCTCCGGGTGCGGCGCAAGCAGCGGCGCTCGAGCCATCACCGTGTGCTGGCAGAATGAGTGATTCCTCGGCATGCTAAGCTGCCGCAGCGGCTCGATGTTGGACGCCAAGACCTTTTGCGAGTTGTTGTCGATGAGCGTCACAAGGCCCGTCGAGCACTTCATCTCTCGTGCTATCAGGTCGCAGATGATGTCAAGCTCGTCCGTGTCAGTGATCGACATGAGCCGGTTGCGCTCGATGGCCTTAAGGCGGTCGTCCTCGTCGTCCGGGATTGGCGCTTCCGACGGCTGGTCCGGTGTCTCTGCGACTCGGAGCGGGTACGCTCGCGACTCGTTGTTGGCGAGTTCGCATGCGTCCAGAGGCATGGACGGCTCGTTCTGCAGCGCCTCCAACATAGCGTCGGCCTGTCGGTCGTCGGCGTTGGACGAAGTAATGCTGCCGCTGTAGCTGCCCACCTCCATGCCTTCCTCTGTCAGGCGGTGGGCCGTTGGCTCTGACCCGAGCGATTTGTCCTTGCTCGTCTGTTTGTCCTCAGTCACGAGATGCTTGATGAGCGAAATCACCGAACTGCGCTGCTTAGCGGACTGCGACTGATTTAGCGCGTCGTGGAGTAGCCGAGTAAGCACCTTGCCCGACGGCTCAGCGTTCTCGGCATCGGGTAGGATACGGGGACCAGCGCTGCCCTCGCGACTCGGGCGAGTCACGTTCGAGAAATCTCCCTTGTCGATGAACTCGAGGCAGCGCCGACACACGCGAACCGTGGCGAGCTGTCCTTGGCGCGTCTCGATGCGGTGGATAGACCAGCAGTCGTCGCACACGCCATAGCCACAGAGATGGCACTGCTTCTTCTTGTTGACGAGTGCCAGCAGATGCAGCACCTTGGTGCAGCACGTGCAGTGCGAGTTGTTGGCGACGAACGCCGTGCGATCCGCCAGCGTCTGAAACCCCAGACGACGAGCCCGCACGGTCTCCGGGAGCCGCGTGACAGCTGAGCTCATGCGCTTAAGGTGCTCACGAGCGAGCTTGGCAGCTCGGCGGTCGGTCCTCGACAACGAAAGGTGGCTGTCGGCCAACGGGTTGGCGCTTCGGCCTGAGAAGATGACACGAACAAGCGGCGACGAAGGAATGCGCTCGACGCGGAAGCCAGCCGTGACCCGAGCGATAGAGTCCACGTGGCCAGCCTTCATTTTCCCCACGACCAGGTCGCGCTCGTCCAGCGACGCGAGCGTGACCGTGAAGGCATCATCATTGCTCGACTTTTCGAACGTTTCGAGGTAGCACCACTGTTCGTTGGCACCAAAGAGCCCCGAGTGCACGAACGCGCCGGTCTTGACGACCACCGAGGCCTTTTTGACCTCCGCGGGGTTCTCCGAGTGCGACCCGGGCTCCGTGGCATGCACCACCGAGCCGTAGATGTAGTGCTTTCCATAAAGTAGGCGTGCCATGGCGTTGTGCTCGGCGTCGCTGCCCGTGCTCAGGATGTACTGGAGCTCTCGCAAAGAGCACGTGAGCTCGCCGACGGCCACCACACAGTCGTCGTTGTTAACATCGTCGTCATCATCCACGTCCAGGTCTTCTGGCTGCTTGCCGCTCTTGGACTTGAAGCTTGTCGTTGCGCGCGAGAGCAGGCTGACCTTGCTGCGCTCCGAGCGGCGAGAGAAGGTCGCGAAGCTCTCGCTGCGCTTCTTGAACCGGCTGGTCTTGGAGGACGTCCATCGCTTGAGCGTCGAGGCGCTGCCCGGGTTGTCAAGTCTTGGGAAGTCGAGTCTGGCGGCCGCTCGCTCCGATCGGGCCGTGAGCTCGTCGTCCGTCAGTGTCACCTTGACGCGCGCTGCTGGAGGAGGCAACATGTGGCTCCAGTTGTCCCTGGAGCTGCTGCGGCTGCCGCTGCTGTCGCTAGACGTGCTGCGACTGACCGGGTCGACGTACGGCACGTTCTTCACGTCTCGGTGCTTGCCGCTGCGGCCGATGAAGCTCCGGGACGCCGATGCGGACGAGCGCGGCTCCATGGCTGTCGTCTAGTGAGATAGCACGAGGACGCGAATTCGAGAGTGCCGACAGGACAGACAGCGGACTGATACTCGCTCGCTCGAAAGCGCTGCGGCTGTGCACGTCATCCCAATCTCTCTCCGAGTGTACCGTATGGGCAGGACTGAGCAGAGCTCGCAGCTGGAGCATAAGGACTGCACTTGTCTCGCCTGCACGCACGCCACGCACATCTCTTGCAAACCCGCTGCTGGAGTCGCGTGCAGACAATGTCAACGATCCCGAGCGACTCTGGGGAGGAGTGCGTGAGTGACGCAGCGCATAGGGCGTCACATCGAAATGAGTGAGTCGCGAGTCCGACCAATCGACCATCGTGCCATTGAGGTGAAGAGGGTAGTACCGTGGCCGCGTTCAGCTACTTTCCATACTGAGCGCCAGTCGTTTAGTCCGCATCGCGGACTTCGCGAGAATGATTTGAGTCCGCGCGAGAGGCATTGGCACCAGCAGATCAGGATCAGGTCAAACCTGTCAGCCGTGGACCATCTGAAGCGAGAATTTACGCAGGTGCAGGCGCATCCTGTTGATGCGTGTCGACAAGCTGCTGCGTCTGGGACCTTCTGCTGCTTTGACAATCAATTTGATCGAGAGACTGGAGCAGATCGTCTCCTGCGCTCTTGGAAGGGACTCTCTGGCTTGGGATCTGTTCCCAGGAGAACAGAGAGCTTCTCGCTCGCTGCTCTGCGCACAGCGATCTTGTCATACACGTGTCCACGAACATTTGCCCAGCCTGTATGAGATCCCGTCAACAAGCAGCGCAGCTGCTGCCTCTATGCTTGATGTACGTGCAAGTGACGACGGCAAGCATTGGGGTCGAGACACCCAAGCAATCCATCGCAAAGTCAATGAATTAATAGTAGTCGCTTGTTTATGAAGGTTGTGGTTCTATGCGTGCGTGTGAAACTTGGCAACATTGGGCGAAACGAGTTGATAGGGGATAAAACGTGAGAGGTTCCGATGTGACACAGATGAAATGGCAGGCGAAATGTCAAACGCGGCCCCGCCGTTCAGGCCAAGTGGATCGACACGGACGTGACGCTGGCGACTGATGATTTACACGAAAAGGGGTTTGCCTGTCGGCGCGGAGGTTGCGTGGCCACAATGGCCCCAGATGCTGTACACTGTACCGCCAGATCAGCACGGAGCGAGCGCTGCGGTCATCCACCCATTCATTCATTCCATCGATATGCGCCCTGTCGTGTTGGACTCGCTGTGCGCGCTGAGGCGGTCGCCGTCTCTGTGTTGTAAGTGATGTATTACAGTATATACGCTCCGGCGACGCACTTGACAGGAGTGCGATGTACACAGCATGTCGTGCGCTAAACCACGGTAACGTCGAGCGCCGCACCCCAAGGATGCGCTTTGGTCAGCAATCGACTAGCCAGATCGTTGGATATCCTTTGTGTATCTATTCTGGACTCTGTATTGCGGGGGCTGCGCTGCTGTGCCTAAGCAATTGAAGCGAGAGCGTGTCGTAATTCAAGATTGCGGTCGACTCGCTGATCATGTACCCTCGCAAAGACGGATTCGTTGATCTCGCTGTTGGACTCATTCCTAGACCTGGTTGCACCTCCACCATCACAAGACGGCTCACCGAAGCGATGGAGAACTACTGTATATGTGTGGATATCCAAGGATGTCGGCGTGTAAAGGGTCCATGGCGACGTCTTGCTGCAGCAAAAGGGCGGAGAATGGGTCTTTCCACTACTACCGGAAGTGATGGACTCAACTGCGCGCCGCGTTGCCTATAACAGCGTGCAGGGAGCGGCCAAGCGAGCCTGCAACGCCTCTGTCTGGCAATTTCGGGGCGCCACAATCATCTCGGTGGACAAGTCGAAACGTTAGCTCGCGGCAGGCGCAGAACACCAGAATACTACTCTGCGTACACAGCAGGATGTGGGGAGCTTGCTGCCATTAGACTACTCACTGCACCGAATGAGGGGGCGTCAAGCCTAATACGCCACACATCATGCAGCACAAGGAGCTGCGATAATTGAGGATCCGCCACTGTGCC
>JAASGX010000918.1:0-11815 GCA_023334415.1 Phytopythium chamaehyphon | reverse complement strand
TGGGGCGGCGGCACACGGTCACCTCGATGTTTTGAAGTTTTTGCACGCCAATCGGTCGGAAGGCTGTACAAAGGACGCCATGAGAATTGCAGCCACTAGGAATTTCATCGACGTGGTCGAGTGGCTGCACGCTAACACGAACGCGCATTGTTACTTGCGACTCCCTCGAATTGCTGCGAAACACGGATCCCTTCAAGTCTTACGCTGGCTTCATGACAACAGTTTCGGAGGCTTCACGGATTTTGTCATTTTTGAAGCTGCACGCATGGGGCATTTCGATGTTGTCAAGTTCTTGTTTGAGAATCGCACCGAAGGGAAACTACAGGACGTTCTCAGCATAGCCGCACAGCTTGGCCACTTAAACATCGTGGAGTGGCTGCAAGAGAACACAAACCGAACGGCGACACCGCAGTAGGTGATACCGCAATAGACTTTTGACAACCGAATAGAAAACCAATCGCACCGCAGACTAACTGATCGCAAACATATTCTCACCAATTGTTTGATGAAGTGTTTTTGAAGATACTGATTACATTGATGTCAATTGTTGCGGTAGCCCAGGCGAAGACCTGTAGCTTGGTTGCCGGCAATTTTCTAAGCCCGGCCATTTGAAGCTACGGGTGCTGCTTCCAACAAGCAAAGCGTAGATTGAAAGCCGAACGGAGGAAGCTTGCATGTACACTTCGAAGTACAACCAACAACAAGAGAAAGCGGCCCCGACCATCTTTGCTCCATCGGTTCGATACATCCTTTCGAATATATCACAGCACATTATCGGACATCGAAAACTTTGTGGATTGATACAGCTGGAAAACTAGCGCGCTCAGCGTGATGGATTATTGAGCTAGCTAGCAGCAGTATGGGATGACTGGACGTGATTCGTTATGTAGCTGCGATCGAGGTTATCGGTGCAGATAGCGTGCACGACATCGACAAGTTGCTACCACCAATGATTTCCAAACCAGTACCCTACTTGCGTCTAGCCGATCATTCGCATGGCCCTATGATTTTGGAACACCAGGCTCACAATTCACAGTCAACTCAACTATCAGCACCTACTGTCGTGTCGACACAATGGCGCGTGTCATCTGCCCAATCATCGTGTTGGTGCACGCCAACCACGCGCGCCGCCAGGACGATGTGTATCTGCAGCACACGAGCTCGCTCCAAGTTGACTTTGTGAACCCATTGCATCGCGGTCAGTGCCCATCACATGGAATGTCAGACGCGCATCTGGCGGCGAGGAATGCCAGAACGCCACGACAGCTGCCAGATTTCGTTTTACAAGTGCGTGGCGCCTCGCTCCCCAAGGGCTCTCGCCTCTCCAAGTCTCTCCAAGCCACTCCAAGCCACTCCAAGTCTCTCCAAGAGCTCTACGAGTCTCCAAGAGCTCTCGAATTCCCAAGATCTCTCGAATTCCCAAGATCTCTCGAATTCCCAAGATCTCTCGTCGCCCATGGACGACTCGCTGCTCTCCGCAAAGGCTCTGGCCGTGCTGCGCCTGGCACCGCTGGGACCGGAAGTCGGCGCGCTCTCGCACGTCGTGGGCTGCGTGTCGGCGTTCCTGGACTACTCGGCGCGCTGGTCGATGGAGAAGGCGGTCGAGCGCGAGCGCTGGGGCCGCCTGGCGATTCAGATCGAGGAGCTCAAACGGAACGAGCACATGAGCGTCATGTACAAGCGGCACCTGCCCGTCTCCGCCATGGAGAAGGCGGCGCGGAAGGGTAGAGTCGACGTCTTGCAGCGCCTGGTCGAGGCGTTTCGCTGTCCCATGAGCCCCGAGATGCTGGTCCAAGCAGCCCACGGCGGCCACGTGGGAGTCGCAAAGTGGGTCTACGAGGTCCTGTCGCGCCGCAGCGAGTACGCTCGGAACCTGGTCTTTTCACTTCCTGCAGTCGAGATCGCCACGAGAAAAGGGATGTGGGACTTTGTCGAGTTGATGCTGGAGCACGCAGTCGATCGGAAGAGGAGCGAGGCGGTGTCTCTAGTCGTGAAGATAACGCTGGAAAGCAAGCAGGAACACATTCTCGAATGGGTAGTCGGCAGGTTTCCAGCTGAAGTTGGGGCCCACGCGATCGACATGGCAGCTTCCATGGGGTTTTTGGAAACTGTAGTGTTTCTGCATAATTCTGGAGCGACCGCGTCGACGGAAGCCATGGATCAGGCAGCGATGAACGGGCATCTTGATGTGGTGACGTGGCTGCACGAACATCGGAATGAAGGCTGTACAGTTAAGGCAACCGACGAGGCTGCAAGGTTCGGACACTTCGTCATTATACGGTTTCTTCACGAGAAACGCGCAGAGAGTGGATCGGTGCGAGCTCAGAGGAATGCTGTTCGAAACAGCCACTTGGATATCGCGCGCTACCTCCTTGAGTCCAATATCAATGTGCAGCCGTACGATGTATCGGTTGAGGAGCAAAGGAAGAGCCGACAAGAAGTGTCTACGGAAGCAAGCACCACAACGACCATTGAATGCGTCGACTTTGAAAAGCTTGGCGATCTTGAAATCCACGAATACTGCATCACGAACCTCATCGATATTGCAGCTGCCTACGGCCACCTCGACTTTGTAAAGTATCTATACTCACGAGGAGAGCAGTGCACCAGCGCTGGAATGAGTTTTGCTGCTATGAGAGGGCATATTTCAGTTTGCGAATGGAATTCCGAAAACTCAAACGAAAACTCAACCGTGAGCTGTGATTCACGAGCAGCAGACATTGCAGCAGGCCGTGGGTACCTCGAAGTTGTGCGTTTTCTCCACGAAAACAACATATCAGAGTTTTCAGCTCGTACTCTGGATTGTGCTGCGGAATGGGGACATTTGGACGTCGTGAAATTTCTGCATTTCAATCGAAGTGAAGGGTGTACGATGGCGGCGATGGACATGGCTGCGCGGAATGGCCATTTGGATGTAATCAAGTGGCTCCACGCGAACCGTTCGGAAGGATGCACGCTTGAGGCGATTAATGATGCAGACCAGGGAAGGTTTGTAGAAGTGATTGAGTGGTTGAGAGCTCACTACCCCGTCGAATACGAAGCGTGGACAACGCGAGGACGCCGATACGTATTCGTGTACCCGCATTTATCGTCATTGAGCATAGCAGAAGACTGGTGATATCGGCGAATGTAGAATTCACTAACATTCGACTGGGACCAAGCTCCCAACACCAACGGCAGCTGCAAAGCTGCCCAAACGGTTGGACTGCTCAAGGACGTTGTCAACTGACAGCGATGGGACAATGATCGCCAAGGCGGATTTGACACGCATACTCCTTGTTATAATGAGTTCTCTTTTCTTGTCATAAAACCTCTTCGTATTGATCCAACCACTACTCTATCAAATGTTATCTACGCTGTATAATATATCATATATGAGAAAAGCTAGTCAGACACTGATAGTGTCGCGCTTCCTGCGGTCTCAACACTACGCTTGGGCTGCGCTGGCGGTCCGCCCCAAGAAGATGCGGCCGCTGCTGCTGCTGCTGCTGCTGCTGCTGCTGCTGCTGGCAGCGCTGGGCTCCGCTGGCGCTGTGAACGTGGGCGACACAAGCGACCAGTGCGCGAACGCGACGACGGCGACGCTGTACCAGGCGAGCAACGCGACGACCAGCAAAGCGGCCGCCGCGCTCGTCACGCCGGCCGACTGCGCGGACGCGACGGTCGTCAAGGTCTCGACGGACGAGGACGGGCTCACGCTGCTGGACCTTGAGTTTCAGGGCATCCAGGTCGTCGAGAGTCTGCCCGCGGCCGACACGGTGTGCGTGTGGCTGATCCCAGCTGACCCCTTGGTTTGCCATGTTGGCGAACTGACTTGGTGATCGCTGCTTGGTAGCAACCTGCAGAACAATATTATCCAGTCGTTCGCGACCGGAAAAGGCATCTCGACGCTGTGAGTTGCTAGTGACGGGCTTCGCAACCGACGGTGAGAGCTGACAAAGCTGGTGACGTGGCAGGTACCTCGCGAATAACAGCATCACGTCGCTCTCCTCATTCTCCTTCCCGAACGTGCTCACTACGCTGTACGCTCGTATAACACAGACCGCATCTTCATTTTGGCCACCGCTGACATCCTTTTCTTCATTCAGAGATCTAAGCAACAACGATATCGGCAGCATCGACGACGCTACTTTCCCGTCTGCTCTTGAGTACTTGTACGTGCACGGGCACAATCTACTTGCTTTTCAGAACACTTACAAGGTGCTTCCACCGCACTTTCAGAACGCTCTCGAGCAACCCCATCGGATCTATCCAAGGCGCCAGTTTTCCGTCTAGTCTCGTTCAATTGTATGCCCCAAATCTCTTGTTACTGCTTGGTGTGTTCGGTGTACACTCACATTACGATCTTGCTCCTTCGCCAGATCTATATCAGATGGGAGTCTTGCATCGCTCGAGAATTTGTCGTTTCCCAGCTCGGTGGCGGCGCTCAACTTCACTAGTAACCCGATCACTCGAGTTGCCGGAGTTATTTTCCCTTCAGGACTCGCAGAACTTACTCTCCTTTCAGTGTCTGCCGCCGCATCATCCACGATCTCGGTTGACTCAACGCTTGCGCTGTACGATTCCGGAACTCTAACAACGGTTCTTGAAGAATTTGAGGTGCGGGAAACAGACGCTGCTCTGTTTGAGACCTTGGCGATATTTGATGTGTCAACGACGTCAACCCTTGAATGCTCGGATGTAATGGCATCCCCTTACTACGTGGAAGACACAATGCTCTGCGTGCTCTCCGACAGCTACTTTGCGTCCAAGTACGCGACGGTCGTGAAGGATGCTCCTAGCGGTGCGTTTGACAGTAGTGGGTTTGGAAGTGATGCTGCCAGTGGAAGCGTTGAGAAAGTGTTGCCGACTTTGGAGGAGACCATGGAGCAATCGCGCACCTGGTTTTTGATCGTTGCCGCGGGAGTGCTTGGCGTGCTCTCGGCATTTTTCTGTGTTTGTGCATGCTGCAAAATGACACATCGCCGTGCTGCCCGGTCGTGGAACTCTTCGAAGACCAAAACAGGGTCAGGGTCGGGCTTGTTGGGGTCTTCAAATGTGCACAACCAACTGTGGCACGCACAAAACGATGGGTCTGGGGATGTTGATGCAGAGACACAGCGTCTACTCGATCGAATGATGGCGTCGTCGCCTCGCCCGCTTGACAACAGTGAAATCATTGCGGAACCACTGGAGTACCTCGATCGAAACCTCAGCGAGTATGAGATCTCATTCTCAAAGCTGGATCAAATGGTTCCAATGTCAAAGGGCGAACACAACTATGGAGACAATGATGGCGAAGAATCATCGACTTCGCGCTTCAGTTACCTCACTGCGGTGTATCGGCACGGGCGACTAGTACTCAAGCGTCTTGAAATCAACTTGGAACAGCCAGAGGAGTGTGATGGTAGCACCAACAGCAAAATGTTGTCAGCATTTGTGCAGGAAATCCACCTAAGCTCAACGCTATCACACGCGAATCTTGTGGGGTTCTACGGTTATGTGGTCGAACGGCCTCAGAAACAAAAACAGCGACCAGCGTCGATGTCGCTTGCTATGGAGTACATGGATCGAGGCAACCTAAATGATTTGATTGAGGCACGACGCCTTGCATTGGAATCTAGAGACCCAAACGCGAGCACTTTTAACAAGACACCCACCGCATTTGCCGACACGTCTTCCAAAGCTGTGACCTGGGAAGACACTACGGAAGAGCAAAACCCGCTCGCGTCGAAGTGGAGTTGGTATTACTCGACATCGACGTACAAGAGCAAGCTCACCATCGCTATTGACGTTGCACGTGCACTCGAGTATATGCATTCGTTGTCACCATCACTATTCCACGGAAATCTGAGCTCGCGCAAGGTCTTCTTTGACAAACAGTGGAATGTCAAACTCGGAGACTTTACAAGTTGCAGCGCACTGCGGCGCTGGTCAGCATCAACTGTCGACACAGGTGAAAACGAGGAACGTACAAGCGATGATGTTGCTATTATTCACTTGGACATGACTGTCTGGTCAGCACCGGAGGTCGTTGATGGACGGCAGTACACGGAACAGTCTGACATTTACTCCTTCGGCATCCTGCTGAGTCAACTGGATGTGTATGACTGCCCCTCGGACAATCAAGCTGTTATGGAGGACGCAGACATCCCTCTCTTGATCAGCAATCCACGCCGAACACAGCAACCATCCAATGCCGATGGAGACGCACCTAGCCTGGTAAACTTGCTTATGATGCAGTGCCGAGCTTTCCAGCCAGAAGACCGGCCATCTGCAAGCGATGTGCTCCAACAGCTACTTCGAATAGAGGACGAAATCGGAAATGTGTCGTCCACGAGCATTACATCGTTCTATTAGACACACGAACCGAATAATAAACATCAATTGAAATGACCGAAGCTGTTGGTGAGTGTACGATTGTTGCCATGATACAGCGTACAAAGTCTAAACATACAGAGGTACTCCACCACCCTCTTGCACGGGGCGCGAAGCATCTTCGTGAAGTAGTTGCTTCGTGCTCCGGTCTTCTTCAGGAATTCGCCACTGTTCTCGATTAGATTTCTCACGCCTTCTAGACACCACAGCTAGCACGAGCATGGCAACGGCAATTCCAACAAGAACGATCCCACCGACTATCATGAACCACGTTCGAGATTGGTCCATCGTCTCGACGAGCTTGTGAAGAGTAACTGAATCCCCGGCATTACCACCTGTTGATCCGCTGGAGCCCGTGAAACCGAAATACTTCGAAGCAAAGACGTCATCATCGAGAACGCACAGCATTGTGTTTTGCATGTATCGCAGCTTTGCTTGCGAATCGGAGCACGAATACACGATAGTGGTCGACACATCCCATGTTTGGAGCTTCGCAAAAAGGTCAGCATCAGATTCTCGAACTTCAAACTCCTGGAGCACAGAAGAATCTTCTTTGTTTCCAGTTGGTGACGAAATGAGAGTAAAGTGCAAAAGAGACTCTGGAAACACGACACCGGCGACTCGTGTGATCGGGTTGATCGCGAAATCGATCGTTGAGAGGCTATTCGGAAACGTGAAGTTTTCCAGCGTTGCCAAGCTGCCGTTGGATATCGTCCTGAAAGCATCAGCACAATCGCATTATGAGCTCAAATCACAAGCAGCTTCTATAGGCAAAAGCCGCAACATACAAATCCGTCAATGCGTCAGGAAAGTCGAAACCTAGCAAAGTGGAGAACGGGTTCCTGGACAGATTTCTAGCAAAATAGTGGATCGTCAATGACTGATGTGAAGGATGCGATTTAGCCGATAGTCAACTCACAAAGTTTCAACCGTCGCCGGAATATTGGCGCCTTTCATCGAGACAAAAGCATTCTCGGTGAGGTCCCTGCACGAGCCAAAATGAAATGAGAAAGCGCCACAAAGATTTGACAGACTATGCTTCACTTGCAAAATTCGCAACTGTGACGGCGCTGAAAATCCCTCCAAGCTCGCGATGCTGTTGTTGGAGAGGTTCCTGCCCATCCACCCGGTCAAAACCCCTGCCTCGCCCCTCGCCCCCAAGCTCGGAAACGCACAAGATGGCCACGTCCGGCACGCTCTCGACCGCCTGAACGCCTCTGCCGCTCAGGTCCAGCGCCGCCGCCTCGCCCTCCGCCACCGCGACGACCTCGACGTCGCAGTCGGCGCGCCACACGGCCGCCGCGGGCCCGTCCGCCGCCTCCCAGGCGCTGCCGGAGCCCGCGGCGGCGCCCGCGTCCAGCTCGCGCACCGTCGCGACCTTCGGGCAGGCGCTGCCGACCTCCACGGCCGCCCCGATACCAGCAGCGAGCAGCGAGCAAGCAGCAGCAGATACCACCAGCGTTGACCTCGCCATGGCCTTTCTCGAATGGCAAGTTGCCGCAAATACGACGCCGTTTCGGGCATCGCCTTGGAGAGGGTTCACTCTGTGTGGTCCACCTGGCGCGTCTACGCGGTTGACTCGGAAGTTGGCGATGTCCGGGACGCTGGACGAGGCGCTGGCGCCGGCGGTGGCCGCGGCGTTCCCGCGCGTGGCGTTCGCCATGGCGTACGGCTCGGGCGTGTTCCGGCAGCGCGACCACGACGCCAGCTCGTCCATGGTGGACCTAGTGTTCGCGGTGGAGGACCCCGAGGCGTGGCACGCGGCCAACCTGGCGCGCAACCCGAGCCACTACTCCTTCCTGCGCTTCCTGGGCGCCGCCAACGTGGCCGCCTTCCAGGAGAAATACGGCGCCGGCGTCTACTACAACACGCTGGTGGGCGGCTGCCTGGCGTGGCACTGCTGACTCATTCCGAGCTGATCATTGGCTGCGCTAGCGCAGGTCCCGCTGACGGGCAAGCTGCTGGGCACGCGGTACATAAAGTACGGCGTCGTGAGCTGCAAGACGCTCTGCGACGACCTGCTCAACTGGAAGACCCTCTACCTCAGCGGCCGCATGCACAAGCCGGTGCGGTACTCATGTGTCAAAGGTCTTCAGGACGCAACGGAGCGCTGATCGAGGTGCAACCGCAGGTCAGTATCCTGTCGTCGAGCGACGAGATCCACAGCGCCAGCGCGCAGAACCTCTCGCACGCGCTCAACTACGCGCTGCTCTGCCTGCCGGAAAAGTTCACCGAGTACGACCTTTTCATGGTAATCTGCTTGCACATGGTTGCGTTGTGTGCTGGCATTAGATGAGCCTTATTGTGCATGCTTCCAGCGCATTGCCGGCATTTCGTACCTCGGAGACTTCCGGATGACGTTTGGTGAGAACCCGAAGAAGGTCCGCAACATCGTCGACGGCAACTTCGAGGCCTTCCGAGCTATCTACCGTCGCAAGATCGAGGTAACCGCTCATTGCAATATCAGACATTCTCGTGGCAGCCCAATGCTAACAAATAGATCTACTCCATGAATGCTGTAGAACTCTCCGTTCTTGCTGCGGTCGGCGAGGGACAGCGGGGTGCTTGTCGCGAACAATCAGGAAGAGCAAACGCGGCTTGCGATCACCAATGCGCTGCCGTCTAATGTGCTGACTCGCCTCCACTCCAAATACCCCGACAAGCCATCCAATCACCATGGCGCCGCCACCAAGAAGCAGGTCCAGAAGGTCGTGGCGTCGATTGTGAACCGCTACAGCCGCTCACAGAGCATCAAAGGCATCGCCACTGCTGGCGGCATCAAATCCATCAAGTACGTGGCCCAAAAGCTCCAGCGCACGTACTTCAAACCGAAAAAGTGAAAGTGAACTCATCCGTTCAAATACCAAATCTCCTTCGTTGAGCTACTCTATCGTGCCATGCTTGGGCTTCAGGGCCAAAGCAGCTTCTTCAGGTCCTCGGCCATTCTCCGCGCCTCCGACATGAACTCCTTCTCCTCGCCTTCGAGGCTGTTGAGCTGCTGGATGCGCTGCGCGAGCACGCTCTGAAGCTCGAGCTCGGGCTTCTTCACCAGCGCGGCGTAGTCGGGCCCAAGCCCAGCGAACTCGGTCAGCGCCTCCAGGCTGCTCTCGCACAGATCGACGTCATCGCTGAAGATTGAGCGAACGGCCGACGAAACGTACGTGCTGGAGGGCTGCAGCACGAGCGCTCCGACAGCGGGCGACTGGCGCACGAGGTACCGCAGGAAGAAGAGCGCCTTGCGCTGCAGTCGGATGTCGGTGTCGGCCGCGAGGAAGCCCTGCAGCACGTCGAGCCCGTCGCAGTCGTCCGATAGGAAGCGTATCTCGGCGGCCTCGTGGTGGCGCACGAGGCAGGAGATGGCGAGCAGCGCCTTGACCTTGACCGTGGTGTCTGCGTCGTTGCGCGCGAGGTCGCAGAGCACCTCGACGAGCCCGACCTTGACGGCCGCGTCCTGGCAGAAGGGGTTGTTCTGAACCACGACGGAGCTGACCTCTGCCGCGAGCGCGCGCGTGAGCGGCCGGTCGCTCTCGCGCATGAGCGCGATCATGGTGGCGAGGCCGTTCATCTTGGCGAAGTTCATGGCGTTGTCGATCTGGTCCACGCGCGAGAGCAGCTCGTCCAGCAGGCCCTCCTTGTACTCGTCCAGCTCCTCCTCGCCGGCCTTCTCCTCGCTCTCGTTTTCGTTCTCGTCCTTCTCATTCTCGCCCTGCTGCTGCTGGAAGACGGCGCGCGGGTGCTCGCCGTCCAGGATGCGCAGCACGTCGCGTACGCGCTCCGTCTCGTCCACGACGCCCTCAGCCATCACCTTCTCCAGGAAGCGGCGCTTGTCCTCCGAGATCTCGGTGGCCTGCGACGGCGCCGTGCCGTCCGAGTACTTCATGCTCCACTTCATGAGCCCGAGCCACTTGGCCTGGTCCGTCATCTCTGCTCCGCTTCTTCCTCGCCTGTCGCCTCCGCTGCTTCTATCGCAATGGCGCTTGGATGGACGCTTGGTCCGAGCACAGGCGGCTAGAAACCTCCTATCCGGCATCAAATATCCCACCCAACAGCATACATTTTCTCATCGGAATGTTCGAGATCGACACTAGCCAAGATGCCGCTGCAGCTGCCGCTGCCGCTGCGCCGTGCGACGCGCCTGGGCCCGCGGGCCGCCGCCGCGCTGTCCACGGGCGCGACTGGTGAGTTGGCGCGGCTGCTGCGCGAGCGGCGCGCGGCCCGCTCGTTCGCGCCCACGGCGGTGCCGGACGCGGCGCTGGCCGAGATCCTGCGCCTCACCCAGGTGCGTTTTGGGCTTTGCGGCGGTCGATGGAGCCTGGTGCTGTGGGGATAAAGGCGTGGAGCTGACTGGGGTTTCTCGGTGGGAAAGCGCGCGCCCAGCGGGTTCAACGTGCAGCCGTACGCCTGCGTGGTAGTGCGCGATCCGGCCGACCGCGAGCGGATCGCAGGCGCGATGCTTGCCAGCAACGCCGCCAAGGTCCGCCAGGCACCGGTCGTCGCGGTCTTCGCCGCCGACCTCGGTGAGTGGCTGCTTGCGGCCTCCGCTGGCTGACGGATGACGGCGGTCTCACCAACGGTGACTTGCTGTAAAAAGAGCCTAGCAGGCGCGTGCCACACATCCAGAAGCTCATGCACGACAACGGAGAGCCCGCGGCCGCGATCGGCAACCTGCCGCACTACATGCGCCTGTTTGCTGGCGAGGGCCACCTCGGAGGCGCCGTCCGCTCGTGCATCTCCACGCTCATGTCGCCGTTGCAGGCCGTGCCGACCAGCGTGCCAACCATTGCGTGGTCCTTCAAGCAGACGGCCTTCGCGGCCTCCGCGTTCCTGATTGCGGCTCAGGCCCACGGGCTCGCGACTTGCCCCATGGAGGGTTTTGACGAGATCCGCCTCAAGCACGCCCTCGACATACCCGACCGGTACGCGATCCCCGTCGCGATCTGCCTGGGATACCCCCAGGAGACTGCTGCGCCGACGAAAGAGTCCAAGCGGCTGCCTCCTGAGGTGGTGTTCTTCGACGGCAAGTTCGGGAACTCTAGCGCTAGCATCTTCTCGGACAAGGAGTAGACAAAAAAAGCGCAACAAGTGAGAGAGGAAAGAACAGTGAATGGAGAAGCCTCGTGGCCACCAACAACGCCTCATTCAGCTCGACAGCCATGCCTGAAATTTGGTTAGCTGAGTCACATATTGATTAGCGGACTATCGGCAACACGGCATGTGTCCAGCACTACCGACAAGGCCAAAATCATCTGGTGGATTTCGAACCAATTTCATTAGTCACATTGTGGACGTGCACCAATGCTTCAGGCAAACAGTCTAAGCCTCGAAGATCTTGCTGCTCGACTCGCCGAACTTGCCCTCGTAGAACACCTCCGTGGGAGGAAGACGAGCAGTGTCGAAGAACTGGTAGCCCTCCTTCGGGTACCCGAGAGCCACAACGATAGACACCTTGTAGCGCTCC
>JAASGX010000917.1:0-11826 GCA_023334415.1 Phytopythium chamaehyphon | reverse complement strand
CACTTATCTTTCGCACACCTACCCAACCACGACACACCACATACAAACCACAAGTCAAACAAACAACCACAACCCTACAAACACGCAAAACAGGGACGAAATCATCACTCTATCGCAACACAAACAGGCCGAACGGGCGTCAGGTGACTGCGCTACTTTGAATGTTGATCCAAGTGCGACTGTAGAGAAAGGGCACGCTTGAAGTGGCTACTGGAGCTGTTGAACTAAGTACGATACAGAAAAGGGGTTAGCATGCATGGGTGTTATGGTTGCATTTCACGGACACAAGCTTTCATGCTGTAGAGTGATGGCGCACATGGAGAGTCACCATTGAGCGCACAGCTCATACAATCGTCCATCGGCAGCATGAGAATGCATGAACATGACGCCACTAAGCACCTAACACGTCACTAGCTCATTTTCACCCGCTTCCACCACCATGCACATGGAACACTCTGTCACCTTCATGTACATGCACTCCATCACCTTCGCCACCTTCACCTTCATCACCTTCATCACCTTCACCTACATCACCTTCATACACATGCTTCTAGACCTTCCCCCTGTTCTAAAATCCCATACTAAAGAGCCCGCTTTCCGAGCCTGTTAGATTAGGAAACCACTTGGCCGATTTCGCACCAAGTCCACCGACCTCTATTCTAAAACCCCATACAAAAGAGGCACAATTCCGAGCCTGTTAGATTAGGAAATGACTTGGTCGATTTCGCGCGAGCGAACAGACTTGGCCAAAACAAACAAAGGCTATGCCAAAGCAATGCCAACACAACAAACACAGACCAACAACCATGCATCACACTTGCGAAAGTAAAGAACCTTGTCGAGCGCGTAGGCTCTGTCTTCGATGAAGTGGCTGAACGGACCAACAGAACCCTTGCAGACTTTGCCGGAGCCATGCTGACCAAGCTGAGGTTCCAGATTTTGTCTGAGAGTGTGCATTTTGTCCTGCAGTATATGTCCGCAACCTGGTACTGCCCTGGCAAGACAACGTTTAAATGGTTCAATGGATATCAGCCAGACATCGCCCACCTGCGAACATTGCCCAAAATGTTGTTGTCAAGATCCCTCAGAACATCAGTCGACAATCTATCAAATCTAGCCAAAATTATTACCTGGGATCTTCGTTGGTCATGACAGCATCCGCAATGGCCATCATCTATACGTCCGGGAGGGCGGCGGTGGACGCATCGTTCACTCCTGCGATGTCATACTCCTTCATCACCCGTGGGCGAGGAAAACATCCAAGATGAGAGCAACCACAACTCAACGGGCCATCTTGACTCAGCCACCAAAGATACGGTAAGCACATCTGAATGGAAGTGAACCGGACGTGATATTGTTGCGGCCACCAACGGCAACCCGAGCCTGACGAGCACGTGGCGCTCCAGCTCCTGGCCAATCGCTCCATCGGCGACGCGTACTTGGTGCTTACCGAAATTGTGAACGAACCGATATCTGTGGATGAAGCTCGTCTGACACCAGAATGACTGCTTTGGAAAGTTGCCATTGAGGTGGAAGTCGACGCGCTCCGTGCCAATGGGGTGTTCGAGCTCGTATATCCACCACCAGGCACCCGTGTGATCGGACCAACAGTAAAATTTCCCATCAAAAGGGGCGTGAATATGAATGTTGACGTTTGAAGGCCCGCATATGTACTCAAGGGTTCATGAAAGTCTACAACGTCCACTACAAGGAAACCGACTCGCCTGTGGCTCGGCCCTCCTCCACCCGTATCTTCCTTGCTATTGGAAGAAATCTACGTCAAGCAACCGTGTGGGTCCGAGGAGGGCGCGCGGTTGTCCCCCATCGCCAAGCCTTTGGTGCCCTGCTCTACCTTAGCAGAGTCACCATACCAGACATTAGCTTTGCTGCCGCCCTAGTTGCTCAGCACTGCGAACGATCCACCAAATCCCGCTGTGACACCGTGAAAATGATTCCTCGGTGCGTGAGTGGATCCACATCAATGGGCTACCTCGTACATAAAGTCCAATGACAAGCCACCAGTTCGAGTCTACTCCAGTCAAGCACCCTTCCTCCACATCCCTCTTAGATAGTTCGTCGTTTAGGGCTTCATCCACGATACGGCACGGCCGCTGTATGTATCCTCGTGTCGACATGAAATGTTTCCCCCCAAAAGCCGTGGACCTGTTGCAGGCGCGGACACCAGCACAGCCAGCAAGGCAGCTGCGTGCAGCTCCACCTCCACCTCCATTCCAACCGCTAAACCACCCTGATAAAAGGATTGGGATCGGCTACCTATCGCCGAAAACAAAAACCCACGGTATGGCATGCTGCCACCACGATATCGCATAATCTTCCCCACCACCACCCTCATGGCGCCTGTCTCGGGGTCGATGTCTCGCTCGGCGGCCTCCACGCCTGCCCCCGGGCGTGTGGCGCTCTCTGCCGACGGCATCCACGTCTCCCCACTCGACGAGCGCGCGTTCCGGTACCTGCAGCTTCCCAACGGGCTGCACGCGCTCGTGGTGAGCGACGCGGCGACCGAGAGCGCGGCCGCGGCCGTGGACGTGCGCGCGGGCTTTCACTCGGACCCCGCGCGGCTGCCGGGGCTCGCGCACTTCTGCGAGCACATGCTGTTCCTGGGCACGCGCAAGTTCCCGGACGAGAACAGCTACGCGGCGTTTCTGAGCGAGAACGGGGGCGCCAGCAACGCCTTCACGAGCGCCAGGAGCACCAACTTCCACTTCGACGTGGCGGCGCCCCAGCTGCGCGGCGCGCTCGACCGGTTCGCGCAGTTCTTCGTGGCACCGCTGTTCACGGTGGGCGCGACCGACAGGGAGATGAAGGCCGTCGACTCGGAGAACACCAACTACCTGCAGGACGACTACTGGCGCGTCAACCAGATCTACAGGGGCCGGGGCAACCCAAGGCACCCGTTCCACAAGTACGGCGTCGGCAGCCTCCAGACGCTCAAGCTCACGCCCGAGAAGGAGGGCATAGACGTAAGAGACGAGCTGCTCAAGTTCTACCACGAGCACTACTCGGCCAGCATCATGAAGCTCGTCGTCTACGGCCGAGAGAGCGTCGAGCAGCTAGCCGAGTGGGTCCAAGAGCTCTTCAAGGACGTGCCCAACTCGGGCCGCGCCAACCCCAGCTTCGAGGGAGAGCTGCCCTTCACGCCCGACCAGCTCGCGAGGAGGCTCGAGGTCGTCCCCGTCATGGACCTCAAAATACTCGGCGTCTCGTGGATGCTCCCGTCGCTGCGCAGCGGCAAGTTCACGCAGCAGCACGCGTCCGTGCTCGGCCACCTCATCGGCCACGAGGGAGAGGGCTCGCTGCTCTCGTGCCTAAAGCGCCGCAAGTGGGTCAACGCGGTCAGCGCAGGCATCGAGGAGGACCACGACGAGTTTTCGCTGTTCCTGATCAACTTTGAGGCCACTGAAGAGGGCATCGCCCACGTCGACGACATTCTGCTCGTCGTGTTCCAGTACCTCAAGCTGCTCGTCGAGTCCGAGTGGAGCGAGTGGATGTTCCAAGAGATGGAGAGCCTGGCGCTCATGCATTTTCTCTTCCAGAGCAAGCAGTCTCCATCCAACTTCGCGAGCAACGTTGCTGGGAACATGCAAATGTATTCCAAGCGCGACATCATATCGCAAGGCTCGTTGTTCTACCCGTTCGAGGTCGAGCCCGTGCGGGAGCTGCTCGGCTTAATGACGCCAGCGAGGATGAGGGTGCTTGTCGTGTGCAAGTCAGTCGAAGGGGACGACATGAGCCAGGAGCAATGGTACGGAACCAAGTACCGCGAAACTCCACTCGACTCGTCTCTGCTCGAGCGGCTGCAGTCCCCTGAACCTTGCGACGAGCTCTCACTACCGCCACCAAATGCATTCGTTACCTCTGACTTCGCACTCATCGACCCAGCGAACAGCAACTCGTCATTGGAAACACACCCGAGCATGATCCGCGACGATGAGTTTTGCCGAGTATGGCACAAAGCCGACACGCACTTTCGGAAGCCGCGCAGCCACGTGGCAGTGACCTTCCATTGTCCCGAGATCAACTCCTCACCCTTTGCGTATGCGCTGTCTGACCTGTTCGTCTCTTGCATCCAGGACGAGCTTGCCGAGTTCTCGTACGACGCATCGTTGGCGGGAATGAACTACGACTTGGCAGTGCAAGGCCGGACAATTCACCTCGGAGCGGTCGGGTACAGCGCCAAGCTCCCGGTGCTCGTGACTTACGTCGTCAAAACGATGAGCACGTTCGCAAACCAACTGAGCGAGAAAACGTTCGACCGCGTGAAGCATTCTCTGTGTCGCGCGTACGAGAACGCCCGGTTGGAAGAGGCGTACCGCCATGCAATGCAGGAAGGCGCATCAATTCTGCAAGAATCGACCTGGTCGCAAGAAGATCTCATTACCGCGATCGAACGCTGCACATTCTCAATGCTGCTCATGCATTGCCGCCGCATCTTCCACCAAATATTCCTGGAGATGTTTTTGTATGGAAACCTGCAACGTGCTGACGCGTTGGAGTTAGCGAATGAGATCTCGATTGGTGCTCGAGCTCCTTTCTCGGTTCCGATTGCTTCCGCGCAGCGGTTCTCCATCCCTCGTCAGTACGTGCTGCCGGCACGATCGGACTCGATCTATCGAGTGGAGGCGCCGAACCCAGACAATGCCAACTGCGCTATCGACTCGGTGTATCAGATCGGACGAGAAAACATGCTGGATCGAGTTCGCCTCGCGCTGTTTGCTCAAGTTGTTCAGGAGCCGCTCTTTAACCAGCTTCGCACGAAGGAACAGCTGGGCTACACAGTGTTCTCGACGCCCTCACGGTCGAGTGGGGTCCAGTCGTTCCGTGTTATCGTGCAGTCCAACGTCGCGCCACCAGAGTACATCGAGCAGCGTATCGACGCGTTCTGGACCGAGTTCAGCCCGAGCTTGCACAAAATTACTAAGGAGCAGTTCGCAAAGTTCGTTGAAGCCGTCGTGAAGGAATACTCGGAGAAACCCAAGAGCCAGGAAGAAGAAGTGAGCGCCCTAATGTTCGAGATCTCGTTGCACGAGTACGCCTTTAACCGAAAGGAAGAGCTCGCAAAGCTGGTCCAAACGCTGCATCTCAAGGATATCATCGACTTTTTCGACACATTCATTCGACCCGGAGCACCCAGTCGCAGCAAGCTGAGCGTTCAAGTTCACGGGAATACAGCACCGCTTGTACGTCTCGAGGACTGCTCAAAAACTGGTTGGGCTACTTTCAACAGAACCGAGCACGTAAACCTTGTCGGTGCTTTCACCCTCGCTGGAAACGCTGAAGCGACGAAAAAGGTGTACATCCCAGATGCGTATGCATTCAAACAGAACCTGACCCTATATGATCTGCCGCCTTCAACCGCTTTCCATCGCCATGGGTGAATGGATAAGGATTGCGGTGTGAATTTCATGCACGATACTGCAATAGACTAAATACACGCAACATTGCCCTGTTACAGCCAGCTAAAGCGAAATGTGAAATCCGTTCCGTTTTGCAACAGAGAAGCCTGCGCGGTGATGACAAACCAAAGTGCGAGCTTGCATTGAACAAAATGCATCTGATGCTCCAGCACGAAGGCGAGGAGCACGAGTGCGGGGATCCCGGTCTTGCGACGTAGTGTGGTGCTCAATGCTGCCAAAGACACGAGTTGAAGCAGCGTATACAGTGCAACAGTCCCCACATTACGAAGCAGGGTAGGCGCTTCCATGCCGCGCATATGTTCAAAGAAATCTCGATTCGGAAGAAAGTAGATAGCCAGCGTATAGATACCTATCGAGCAGCAACACAAGTGAGTAGCAGAACGGCCTAGAGCAAACACACTGGCGGCCACGTACAATACACGCATGATACGATGACCTCGGTGTACTCGACAAGCACAAAATACTCGGTCATGTGCAGCAAGCTAAGTGTTTTTGTGAGCACAAGGTGCCGGTCTTCGTCTGGCATCGTACGAACCAGCGCTGTAAGTAGATCCTCATTTCGTTTCTGTGTGGTTTCACCTCCGACACAGATTTGCTGAAGTCGAGGAATAGTCGTCGGCTGGAAGTCTTTAAGAGGTGCGCCATTAGTTGATTTATGAAAAGGATGCTTGTCCAACGACTCACTCTTGCCTGGTACAAGGCGCCGCACTGGTTGAGAGGAGGAGATAGGCGAAACCTGAATGTTCGACTGTGCCGTTCGTGGTTGCACCGAAGATGCGATTTCAACGCGTTTCGCATAAATGAGTGGGTGAACAGACCAAATGTGTAACGCTGCTGTCAACAGCGAGCCAAAAGTGCTTTGAGAGCTCTGACCTCTATTGCGGTTGCGGACTGTAAACGAGTGTGCAAAGGCGCTGACCATCCATGCATTCTGATTACCAGATCGCTCGATAATGCGATCCACACCATCACGTAGGTAACTGGTTCGTTGGACAGCGATAATCGCTTCAAAAAAGTCGATCGAAAGCAGTGCGAGCGACGTATATATCGAATTCCCACCTGCTTGTAGCGACCACGAGATGAAGAGAGAATGGTAAATCTCTGCGTTGAAGACTACTTCCTCTGGTTTGTGGTCAGTGCGATCGCGAAACACAAATGCAATCCATTTCTTGACGAGCATCTTGAGTAGTGGTGCGAATAGCGCAGCTGCAATTTGGTAAACGAACTGGAGCCGCACAAAGATGTACGCATAGGCAGTATAAACGTAAAGCATTGCAACTTGGGTTCCCGTCGCTATCATGTGGCGCCAGAAATCTCGTAAGTCTTGAGGTTGGCCGTAGAAGAACGTCTTTCCGACGGAAAAGATGCAGGCACCAAGTAAAGACGACGCAATTGGGCCCGCGACAGCCGCCGTAAACGGGACAGGGTATCCGATCGAGCAAGCCAGCAAGTAGATACAAGCTGAAGTCCCCAGCGATGACAATATGGCGCTCGCAACTAGCTGAAAATCAGACATCGGCATCCGCACAATCAAGTGCCGGCACTGGTCCAGTACAGATATGCTGGCCACTAACGTGTATGTGAAGACCCGGGCGAGGAACGGGAATATATGAGCGACGCCTTGCGCGGGATCGGCAAGTGGGATTGTCTCCATACCGAGAGTTATCAGCACGGATGGTACAGGTGTGAGTAGCAGAACGGCTGCAACTCGCCACGAACTTGTGCGCTTGGTGTACGCTTCAAGCTGTTGTAGACGTTCAATCGAGTACGCGCCATCACTTTCGACGTGCAGATGGTGCCATCCAAGCGATATCCACTGCGCCACAGAGCAACGCATGATGAAATGATGAAAGAGGAGAAGCGCGCAGCCGATCACGATTAATGCAGATATAATTATGCATCTTTTGATAGACAGAGTTATTGGGCCAGTAAAGTGGCAAGGTTGCCGCTTTCGTTCGCAAAATGGTAAAACGTGCCATATTGGTTTCGCACCAAGTTGGCTGGGGTGTCGAATTCGATGGCCTGGCCATCTTTCAGCACCAGCACGCGGTCACTTTTCAGCACAGTCGACAAACGATGGGCAATAGTGAGGACCGTGACGTCTTCAAAGTCTCTGGTGATCATCTCCTGCAAATTTAGCTCCGTTTTGTGGTCGATTGACGCTGTTGCTTCATCCATCACAACAATCCGACTCTTTGTGAGCAGTGCGCGTGCCATACAGAGTAATTGGCGCTCGCCCACGCTGAAATTCTCGCCGTTCTCCGCTAGCTCAAAATGCATTTGATCGTGTAGAGCAGCAACCCGGTCCTTCAAATCGACCTTGTCGAGCGAACCCCAGATTTCAGCGTCGGAGAATTCGTCGAACGGATCCATGTACGCACGCAGCGGCCCTTTGAATAATACTGGAGCTTGGGGAATGATAGATACCCTAGATCGCAGTGTAGTCAAAGGCACTGTCGCGATATCGATACCATCAATGAGAATGCGACCAGATACAAGCTCGTTCATGCGGAAGAGAGCCATTGTCAAGCTTGACTTTCCAGCGCCCGTGCGGCCAACTATCCCAATCTTCTCCTTGCTTCGGATCGAAAAGGACACTCTTTTCAAAACTTCAGCGTCGCCATCCTTGTAACGAAACACAACTTTGTCGAATTCGATATTCCCAAGTCGTGGCCAGTTGTCAGACACTTCAGTAACCAGGGTTTGATTGGCTCCCTCAGGTTCGAGAGACGCATACTCCATCACTCGCTCGGGGCTAACCATGATCATCTCGACATACGACCACTGGCGCACCATATTTGACAGGCCAGCGTCCACACTCAGCGCGTATGAGAATGCCAAGCCGATCAAACCAGGCGAGATTGCCGAACGAAGATACACAAGCGCCGAGACGATCGCAACAATTACAGCGCTGCCAAGCAGCTGAATGCGTACAATATACCACAGCTCGGTGACCGATGACACGAAGAATACCTTGTTCGCTACATCAAGACGGCGTGATAACTCTCTCTCCATGCGCTTCACACACTCTGGGCCAAAAGCTCGGATAACCGACAAACCATCCTCGCACTGACTCACAAAGTTGAGAACAGGGGACGAAACAACTCGGCGCAGTCTGCTCACTTCGCGAGACGTGTCCAAGTAGAAATCCGCTACTCGAATATACAACCACGCGAGCGGTAAAATGAGAATGCCAAGTAGCTTGATCGTATAAACTGCGGTTGCAAGCTGGCAAAGGGTGACAAAGAAGTCGGACAAGAACGATGCGATGATAAGCGGGATGCGGAAATCAATCGAAGAAATATCGACACCATATCGACTGGAGATCCGTCCGATAGGGTTTACATCAAAGAATCGCATCGGCGCATGCAGTAGTGCCTTTGTCATTGCGTCAAAAAGATAGCGGGCACCACGCATTCCAACCAACACAACTGTAACCGACCGGACAAAAACCATCAAAGCTCCTGCCCCAGCAAGTGCCGCATAGATGGCCATATCTCTTGAAACTTGCTTTTTATCGTCTGGGTCGCTAATCTCACTTGTCCAGTGAGAAAGCCACAGATCACTTCCGATCTGGAAAATTTGCCACAAGAGTTGCGTGGTAAGTACAAGGACACACATCTTGAACCCACCAAGGGATCGAAAGTAGACCCAGAACACTTCTTTGGACACTCGCCCTTCCTCACGTTTCTCTTCTTGAATCAATTGACCGGACGTATTCAGTCCCGCTACATTAGTAGAATCAAGTTTTTGCGAGCTATCGGCAGAGTTGAGCTCGAGGTGTCCCTCGCTGCGGCGATTGCACAGCGATCGGCGATGAGCTGTAACTCGCCCATTTTCCACATGAATAGAGTAATTCACAGCGTCAGAGTTGATGATAGCTGGGTTGTGCGTGACGAGAATGAGCGTTTTGTCCTCCAAAAGTGTACAAAAGCACTTGCTGAAGATCTCGGCTTGGACGATCGCGTCTACAGCTGCAAGCGGAGAGTCGAGAATGAAAACACCAGCGTTAGAGTAGCACGCACGCGCCAAGCTCACACGAGCTTTCTGACCGCCGGAGAGATTGATTCCGCTGTGTCCAATTTCAGTCTCGTCACCAGCGGGTAGCGCTTGTAGATCAGGAAGCAGACAACACACTTCCAACACACGCTTGTACTTGACACTGTCATATTGGTTGCCAAACAAAATGTTGTCGCGGATGGTCATGTTCTGGACCCAAGGCTGTTGAGAGTAAAAGGCCACTCGATCGCGCACAACTACGCGGCCGGATCGCTTTTCCATTTCACCTAGCAGAGCTGAACACAGCGATGACTTTCCTGCTCCGACTTCTCCGTGGACGACCACAAAATCGCACTTTCGGATTGAGATGTTCACATCAGACAACACGTTTACTCCGCTCCAGCCGAAAGTACCATCTTGGACTTCGACAGCGATGTCGCCTCCAACATCACTGCTATCGGCCTCGACGTTGTCAGAATTAAACTCGGGGAGTTCCAGATACTCCTGCATGCGATTAAGCGCAACTTTGGACTGGAGACCCATCTGGATAACATTCGGAAAGTCCTGTAGCGGCCCACGAAGAGCATTGAAGAGTGCAATCGAAGTAAAAACCCGAGCTGCCGTCATCTCACGCTCCAAAACCAGCACGTAGACTGCAAACGATGTCGTTGAGACGAGTAGAGGTGTTGCCCAGACCGCAAACGCCTCAACTGCGCAGATTATAAGGAACTCCTTCAGCACAGAGAGTTCAAGGTCACGTAAACGGTCGATCTTACTGGCGAATTTGCCTTCCCACGCATTGAACTTGACCGTTTGGATGGCTGTAAACACTTCTTTGATTGTTTTCATGCGTGCATCGCGGCGCCTCATCATCTCGGCAAAGTAGATGACAGAATAGTTGGACACAAAGTAGTTGACAGCCATAGAGGCCGCGACGACGGCCAACCCAGCAAAAGCCGCCACATCCAGCACCCAATAGAGCAGACCAACGATGACAATTGCTTGGATCGGCAAGATCCACAGGTTGTTGATGTAGTTCCCCATCAATGAGATGGCGGCCGCATCTGAAGTAAAGAGGTTGTAGAGGTCGACATCACCGTCACTGGTTTGAATGCCCTTCACTTTGCGCCGCAGCACCTTCCGGAACAGCAGTGATTTGAGCGAGACAGTAAGGCGAAGAGAGAGCAAGTCGAGGGCGTAGGTTGTCTGCGCGGACAGTAGCGCGTCCGCCATCCTCGCCAAGAAGAAAGTGCCGACCCACATCGCCAGGTGCTCTGTGTCGAGCTCAGGGGCCTCGAACATGACGATAACGCGGTTCAAGACGACCGGAGCCAGCAGACTGCAAACAGCGGAGAATGCGGCACCCAAGCCACAGAGCGCGACGCTGGGGCCATAGCAAGCGAAAACAGCCGGAAGCAGCGGCGAAGGCTTGGTCTGAACCTCGAATACCGACGAGAAGGCATCGAACGCTGCATCAGCGCGGTTTGGAGCGTCCAGATCCCACAGATCTTCGCTCTTGAGCTGCCGACTCGCGCCGAGCTCCATGAGCGGAGTCACGAAGGAGAAGAGGAGCCAAGAGCTCCACGAGGCTCGTAGTCGGCGATCCCCGTTGTCATTCTCACTGGGCTCGAAGGTGGCGTACGACTGGGATTTTCGACTCGATTTTAGCAGCGAAGCCATGGCCAGTTGGAGACTTGAAGCAGATTGAAGGCGAGTTGGAAAGTTGGAAAGTGAGCCAAGTTGTGTCGTGAGCTGCTGATCCAGTGGCGGGCAGACGTCGGTCGGAGGTTCCGAAACAGCACCACAGGATTTACCACCATTCTGCGAATTCAAATTCAATCTCAGTTGTAGTTATCAAAGGTTTTTTACTGATACAAAAACCATCATATTGACACAAATCAGAGCTGTTTACTTATTATCGCGGTTTTTGTAGCAGTTGAAGACAACCACTCCGAGCACGTCAACGCCACTTTTTGATGTGTGGTGGTTTGCTGCACTTGCCAACGCTGAAACCGAGTCTCGCAACTTCCAAAGCCGCCAGCGTCGACAACAAAGCCAATCAATGTCAACAAAGTCGATCAATGCCAACAAAGTCAATGCATGTACCATCGAGTTATAAAGTTTTAGTGAGCGATATCTACTTCAGCTGATCCAAGTACCCGCCTTCGGCTGCCAACTGATGGAACACGCCACCTTCATCTTTCACTAGCTCGCGAGGCGATCCAAACTCCACCACCTTGCCGTCGCTCAACACCATGATGCGGTCCGAGTCCAACACAGTCGCCAAACGATGAGCAATTGTCAACACCGTCGCGTCCTGAAAATCCCGATCGATCATCTCCTGCAGCTTCTTCTCCGTCGCGTGGTCGATCGACGCAGTCGCCTCGTCCAT
>JAASGX010000916.1:0-11827 GCA_023334415.1 Phytopythium chamaehyphon | reverse complement strand
CTGGAGCTTCAGTTGCCGGAGCCTCCGTCGCTGGAGTCTCTGTGGTCGGCGCTGGCGTCTCCTTGGGGAAGAAGCCGACCTGCTCGAGCCACCACTTTGGGTAGAACAGAGACTTGACCGTGAGCGCCGACGAGTAGAAGTTCGTCACCTGGTACCCGTCGTGGAACGCTGCGATCAGGAAGTGGAACAGGTCCGTCGACGACTTGTGCGCCTGCGCCGCGTACTCGGTGCTCTGGCTGGTCAGGAAGTCGACCATCGCGCCCTCGCCATTCTCGCGCTTGACCTTTGCCGCGTGCGCGAGAATATCGGGCTGCATGCTCTCGGCAAGGTCCTCGATCTCAATCTGAGCCTTGGCGACCACGGGGTGAGCGTACTTGTAGTAACGCGCCGCCCAGTTGCCGACGATGGCATGGATCCAGAATGACGACTGATCGTCGTAAGAGAACAGCGATCCGCGCGAGAAGTATGACGGGACTTCTGTTGCCTTCGTGAAGACTGGAGAGTAAGCCGTGGCATGCGGTGCGTACTGCCCGAACCAAATGAACCCGTTATCGTCGTTCTCAGCATCCAGCACCGACACGAATGAATAACTCGCTCGGAAGATGGAAATCGCGCGCTCAAAGTGTCCGGCGTTCAGGTCTGCAGCCGTAAGGTTTTCACTGAGCGCCGTATCGTAGCGGTCCGGGTCTCCGTACGGCCCGCCTTGAGGTCCCTTGGTCATGTCGAAAGGAGTGCCTTCGTAATGGTCGCGCTGGAAGCGCATGATATCTCGCGGAGACAGCGGCGCTGCAGGCTTGACCGAGAACGGGTAATCCGAAGCGAACGTGTCCGTGTACGGGGAGAGGTCAAGGTTGGGGTCCGCGAGCGTGAAGAGCCTCCACACGCGGCGGGTTGAGTAGTAGACGTGACTCCCGATCCGCGGCTGGGCGTATGCGCGCGTGAAATCGAACGGCACGTTGTCCTCTGGAGACCACAGGTTGTTGCGGATGGCAACTTGCTCGACATTGTCCGAGGCCATGAAGAAGTCCGGGTCGCTCAGGTTCATCTGGTGGATGACGAACTGGTTGCCGATGCCGGTCATGTGGTCGTCCGGGACGCGCTGCGCCGCCCAAATCGCAGACTTGCCCGTGTCGTCCGGCAAGATGTGGAACATCCACGCCTCCTTGGTGTCGGTGACCGTGAGCGCCTCGCCGGCCTCGTCGTAGACGCCGTCGCCCTCCCACTCGGCGCCGTAGTAGCCGTGCTGCACGGCGAGGTCGCCCATGAGCTGGATGGCCTCGCGCGCCGTCTTGGTGCGCTGCAGCGCGAGCCGCGAGAGCTCGGCGACGTCGAAGAGCGCGTCGCCGCCCTGCGTGCGTGGCTTGCTGACGAAGCGCGCGGGGCACGTGCTCTCTCCGATTGCCACTTGGTGCTCGTTGATGATGCCGTAGGCGCCCTCGATGTACGCGAAGGTCTCGGGCGCCTCGGGGATCCAGCCGATCGCGGGCGTCTCGGACCAGTTGAAGAATCGCGAGTCGAGCTTCTCGGGCAGGTACTCGTCTCCTCTCGCGGCCCCGACTGCAGCCAATTAACCGCCAGACGCGAGCGTTAGCGACGCCTCGCAGGCCGTGCGAGTCGAGCGGAACGCACCGTAGCGCGGGTAGTCGAAGGCGGCGAGCACGACCGCGTGGCGCGCGCCCGCCGCGTGGGCCTGCGCCGGGACCTTGGCGATGCGGAAGTCGCAGGACGAGCAGTCGTTCGTGTGCGTGGTCATGGGCGTGCCGGTGGTCGACGCCTGCGCTCAACGGGACGTGAATCACGGGATTGCGTGGCGAATCTCGCGAATCTCGGCGAGGAGCGCGCGAGCGAGAAGTGTGAAGCGAGAGGCGACAGGCGACAGGCGAGAGCGCACCTTGGCGCCCACGAGGATCGCCGTGCAGCGGTCCGCGCTCGAGGCGGCGGCGGCGCGCGCGGCCAGCGCCAGCGCCGCCAGCAGCAGCAGCTTGGCGGCCTCCATCACGAGATCTTTGGCTCTCAGCGACTGAAATTCGTGAAATGCCGATATTTATCTGCGCCACCACCGGTTCTGCCTGATATTTGATTTGTTCTCGCGCTCACACTCATAATCTCGAGCCATAGCGACGCTTTTGTGGACATTCAGCTGGCTAGCAGGTGCTAAGAGCCCCAGCGCTGTTAACGTGTGCATGCAGCAAAGAGGGCCTGTATCGATGTAGCAGCTCCGGCGCCAATTTGAAGAGTCTGAGGATATCTCGCAGCCTGAAGGGCTGGCGCTCTTGGCTGCTGCTTACGGATTGTCTTGGCACTGTCTAGTTGACAGCACCTATGGCGTCCTCGACATACTAGTATCTGACACGTACTGCTGCACCACGTCCGGCAATGGCGCGCACATGTGGCTCAGTGGCGAGTACTTGCTGGACGATGACGGTGCGATTCCAGCTCGCGTTGCGTCGCCAGTGGAACGGCGCACAGCCCTCCCTCACTTAGATACGTCCACGTTCCTCGTGCGCAGGCTGCTTCTCTTGCCGCTCTAAAACAATAGTTTCATCAAGAGCAGTGCGTCTTTGACCACGAGCGCGAGCGCGACGCCCTCTTCTTGGCATTCAACAGCACCAACAGCACGAGGCGTCCCACGGCCGCATGCCAGTCCGCAACGAGCAGATCGCTCGCTTGCAGCAGCGCGTATAAAGTCCTGACGCTAGGTAGACTTGTATGGACCTTAGCGGTCGGTTGCGAGGTAAAGAGAGTCTCGAGGTCGGCAAGAACTCCGAGTTTGCCGGTGTACCACTCCTCATCGTGATCTTTGACGATTGCGGCATCGAACTTGATCTTATGTCGTCGCTCTCGAAGCAGTTTGATCTCGCACATGAAATCTAGCTTGTCTTCAACTTCGTAGGCGACCTTCACCGAGGCCCCGCTTTTTGTTATCTAGTGAGTTATAGTACTTCACAGTCAATATGACCCGCCATGAGCGCATTTATCGGAACTGCTGCTTCCGCTTTCCAGATAATCCTGTTGCCGCTTGCTTGCTAAATGAGATGGAGTCAAAATGCCTCTACTTCGCTTGTGATGATGGCAATCTGGAGCCAAACACAAAACCCCCAGACCTTTCGTGGCTTTCTCACAGGCCTCCCTTACTGTACGAAGGATGTTAAGCGCTCGGCGAACCCACCGAGTCACGTCACCTAGCAGAATCGTGACAGATAGTTCGTCGAAAGGAAACCTGAACATTTCGTTGCGGATGGTGTCGCAAGGATCGCATGAACGGGTTCAATACTCATGCCTGAATGTTCGGATGTCCGATTCGCGGTAGCTTCAGTGTAGTCTTCTTCGGGCTTGAACCTGGACCCACCGGGTCCCTTCTCCATTACCCCTGTCGTGGTCTAGGCCTTGTTCGTGCAAATTATTACCGGCATCGTCTGCACATGGTGTTCAGTTTGGGAGGTGGTGTTGGCAATGCGAAGATGGGTCCAGAACTCATTTGAGCCTTTCCGGGTCTCTCGCCGCGTTGTCCGTTTGGAGGGCTGCTCCATGGCGACGCTTTGGCGTTCTCCTTCCCCCGCTCGGATCTCGAGTGTGTTGTATCACAGCTGGACGGGCTCATAGCGAGATTTCTCCGCCAGCGTACCGAAAGTGACTCGCGACTTGCGAGTCGCTCGCCACCTGTCGCATTCAATGTTCGCGACCGCTCGAAGCGCCCGTCGATGTGAACCACGCGGCCGCGGAGAACGAGCAAGCGAGCGCGCGACTGGCTGCGCGCAGGGGATGCCCGGCCGGCTGGCGACGCGAAGCCAGCCGCACGACTGTGTCCGCGAGGCGGCGCCGCCGCCAGCCAGCCAAGCAGCCAGCTACGTTTATGGTACTGTAGCCGCCTGGCAAGGTGGTCGACTTCAGGCTGAAGCATTGGCGAAGCCAAGCGATGCGATGCGAGCGAATCCTGAAGCGTGACGTGGCCTCAAAGCGCTGCATGGAGCGCAGCAGATTCGGGCGCCCTCCGCTCGAATTTGACTTGGCGCTTGTATCGCGGTGCTCGTTTCACACGTGGCCGGTCTGAGTTTTTGATTTGTACTCTGGATACCGAACCGTGGCACAGGGTCCCATCACGTGGCTGCCTGGGAGCTTAGTTAATGCAGTACACTGATGGAAAAGAGAGCAGAATCTACTAGTTTGAACACAAAAAGTGTCCGCATGTTTTTGTTTGTAGGTGCCAATGGGACCCGTCTGACCACATTTTCAGCACCTCTGTCCTTCGATAACCTCTTTTCATAGATTCTCGAAATCCTGAAAGGGCGTGACTGAGATACTGCTAAACCCCATTCCCCTCCGACAACGCATCCCGCCCGCCTTTTCGTCGGCCAGTAGCCAGGCTTACCGCCCCGCTTCCCGCGGCATACCGAGCGCGAGAGGTTTCGCTCGCATTCTCGCTTCCGCCCCGCCCGCCGCACATGGCGCTCGCCCGCGAGATGCCAGAGATGCCGCAGCTGCCGCCCGCCGTGCTGCGGCTGGACGTGTCGCCGCCGCTGCGGCCGTCGGCGCTGGAGCCCGCCGAGCGCGCGCGCCCGCCGCGCCACGCGCGCCTGGACAGTGACGAGGACGACGTCACCACCACCGCCTCGAGCCGCAACCTGGGCAGCTTCGGCGTCCCGCGCGTGGACGCGGACGACGTGCTGGTGCGCAACCTAGTGGCGCTGCTGAACAAGCGCGGCTACAACGTGCGCGAGTCGGTGCTGGCCGAGAGCTCGGACCTGTCGACGGCCACGAGCCTCACGCGCTCGAGCAGCATGACCAGCTCCTCCTCGAGCGTCTCGTCCGTCGTGCTCGCGCTGCGAGACCCCAGCCACGGACAGACGCCGCTGCACATCGCCGTGCGCAAGGGCGACATGCACGTGCTCGCCGCGCTGCTCGACCACGACGGCGCCGAGCAGGTTGTCGACGCGCCGGACTTCAACGGCAACACGGCGCTGCACTTCGCCGCCGGCAACTGGCGACACCCGCAGACGCTCGCCACGCTCGATGCGCTGCTCGCCGCCGGCGCCGACGCGGGCGCGCGCAACCGGCGCGGACTCACGCCCATCGCCGTGCACATGCTCACGCTCAAGCTCGACAACCCCGCGGTGCTCATCAAGCTGCTCGAAGCCGGCGCCGACCCGGACACCGAGGTCGACGGCGCCTCGCTGCTGCACCTGGCGGCCAGGAGAGAGTTCGGCGTCGTGGCCGGCGTGCTTGTGGCCTTCGGCGCGTCCATGATGGCGCTCAACCAGCACGGCCTCATGTGCTACGAGGTGGCCTCCAAGCGCGTGCAGCGGTTCATGGTGCGCTCCATCCACAAACCGCCGCCGTTCGTGACGCTCACGCAGCGCAACAAGTGCATGCGCTGCAAGTCGCCCAGCCTGCTCAAGCCCCAGCGCGCGGTCGCCAACTTTTTCAAGCACCTGGTCGGCGCGCGTATCAACCCGCGCCAGAGCAACTGCTACCACTGCGGTATGCTTTTCTGCGCGCAGTGTCTCACGCACTCGGATGTGTCGTGCGCCGTGCCGTTTGTGCGCGACGGCGACGAAGAGAATCTGCGCAGCATCAAGACGTGCCGCATGTGCGAGGCCGTGCTGGCCGAGCGCCTGCAGAAGCACATAGCCCAGCGCGCGTTCGACGCGCACATGATGGGCTTCGGCACGTCCCTATAGACCTACCTCCCAGCCCGCCGCGTATCAACCATCCCCATTATGATAGCCTCGACACTCCCAGTGACTTCGGAGTGTACACTACTCCCCGCCTTCCAGGTAGAAGGCGAGCTTGACCAGCCCACCACCCTCCCTGCTGGAGCCCTGTATCGTAGTTTGCTCCAGTGACGGGCTCATTCATGCTTGCGTGTTTCGATCGGGAATGCAACATCTATTTAACTCCACTCGCGTTCACTAGTCAAACATGCCGGCAATGTTGTCGCCTTCCAGGGCCTCGCTTGCAGCTACCTCCGCTGCCGCGCGCTTGGCTTCGCGTCTGGCAGCGACTTGTTCGCTCTGCGCCGCCACCTGCACGCGATCGGGCGTCGGGTAGGCGTCCAGTACGAACTTGCCCTGCGTGCTCGTGGTCTCGATGGCGCGCTCCGCAAACTTTGCGAACTGCACAAAGTGACGCAGCGTGATGGCCATCACCACGGTCGTGTCCAGTGTCAGCGCAAGCGACGCCGCCGACTGCTTGCCATGGAATGAAACGTGCACTAGGCGATCGCACGCTGCACGTTGCGGCTCCGACAGCTCCGAGAACTGGCAACGGAGGCATTACAGGGTTAAGAGTCAATGAACTTGGTTCTGAAGAAAACTGCATGCACAGTACCTCGTTGTTGATCATGAAGGCGGTGGATCCTTGGTACTCAATCGTGTGAGCTGCTGCAATTGTAGACGGAAGAAAGCGTTGAGCACCTGCGACCGATAGGCATCCATTGCCTCGAAGCCACGTACAAGATGCAGAGGCGTTGCGCGCCGTGGTGACTCCAACAATCTCGCAATTCTTGCCCTTGAGGTACTCGACCGCATCGCTCAGCTCGTAGAAGTGGACGATGTCGACGTACTTTTGCGCGCGGTGTGCGCCATGTGTGCCGAACCGCTGCGAACCGACTGGTGGCAAACGGCATCAAGTTTTCAATCCATCCGTCTACCAGCTGCTCCTCTCGACGCCATTGCGAGGCTGCGGCTTACCAACAACCACCTGCGTGGCGCCGAACGCAGACGCCGTGCGTAGATACGTGCCGAGGTTTTGGCGGCCGCTCTGGTTGGACAGCACGATGTACAGCTCCGCGCCTTGGACGCTCGCCATGTTGATCGGGAGATTGGTGGCGAGTCACCAACCAGGTGTCACTGATCCCAGATAGCCTCGATACAATGACGTCAACTGGGTCAACTGGCCGATGATCACCTCGTCACAACCGCCTGCATGGTCACGCGCTTGTGCGGAGCACTCTCCGAGCACTCTTGTCGCCTATAGAAGTGGCAGAAGCTAACACCCGCGGACTTGGCTTCTGCAGCTCGCGCCACCTTCGAATACCTAGCGAATTCGTCGTATCGCACTGCTGATCTCTCTTGCACCAGAGGCTTCACGTCCGGATTCGCTGTGGACGGAGGGGCCATGGTAGCTGGCCATCTCTTGTCCGACTCAACCCACGCAGAGCCATAATCTTTGTCGAGAAGGTGGAGTGATCCTTGCGCCGCCTCCGCTGGCACCATCGCCTTTTCCTCTAGATTTTCATTCCCCAGCTGATATGGCAACACGCCTTCGTTCGTGAATTTTAGCAGCGAGTTGATCATTTCAAAGCAGTTGCGGAAGTTTGGTGATGCCGACCACGGTGAATGGCTGCTTGCATCTACACAAGCGCTGTCGCCGAACACTGCAATCCGTCCGCCATTTCGCGACGGGATCTGGTACAGACCCAACACCGGGACATCGTGCTTGACATGCACGGATCCGTTCAGGATCGACGCAATCTGGTCAACGGCATCTATAAACCCCAAATATCCGCCAACCGGGAACGCAGTGAGGAATGACCCTGACCAGTATGGAAAGCTGTCCGCATCGGCCGATAACATTGAGATGCTCCCGTTCGAGACTGCACCTTCACCAAACGCAATGTGGAATTCCCGCAAGAGTTTGTTAAGCGCAGGGATGTTGGAGCCACCAGTGACAGCGTGCCACCGACTCAACGTGCTAGTGTCAAACATTTCCATGGAGTCGATAAACGCTTCGTCAAACCAATCGGCAAGCACAATGAGAGATACGTTCGAGTACTTGAGCGCCTGACGTAACGCAGATTCTTCTTCCGCAAAAAACTCTTCTTCTGGGTCCACCATCATAACCACACCATACTGTTCAAGGCTCACGCACGATAGCTCGAAAGGAAGGATGTCAACAAAGTATCCTTCGTCGATGAGGAAGTTCCACAGCTCGTGAAAGTTGGTGTGTGGATGATCGCCCGCAGAATCGAGCAAGTCGTAGGTGTTTTCAAGGCTGTCACGGGGAACAAACGCAGACGGGTATGGGATGTTGCGGAACTGGTCCCACAAAATTCGCCTACTTTTGGGGGGTGCTGGAGCCACTTGAATTTTCATCGGGACGGAAACTTCATCCGTTTGATCGTTGTTCTTGATTTTGATGACCAAGCTGCCGCTCACAACGCCTTGAAACCATGCTGCATCCTTCTTCACCTCAATAAATATACCCAGCGATCCATAGTATGGCCAAACGATGTCAGGAGAGGCCACAGATACCGTCACGTAACTTCCATTGTTCGCGGGTATCCACTCTGGGGCCCCAACGAGCTTGCCAGACACCGACCCCGGGTTTAAGATGGTTAAGTTGACCATGAGGGGAAGCGAGCCGTGAAACAAAGGTTGAGAACAAAGCGGCCACATGTACGGGCATTGGGTGGTGTCGATCCGGTCAGGAAATGAGCTGGGCTTTTGAGCTGTCCCAGGTGCTGCTTCTTCATTTTCTCTTCTTGCTGTGTCAAACGAATTCCACTTATCTGCAACTAACTCACTTGCACGAGACACGTTCAGTTTCCCAGCCCCTTGCTCAAATATGTGGTTGTGAACAACGTGTGCCTCAGATTCACGCCAGGCTTCCAGCTGATCGGCACTTTCAAGAAGAATTTGCTTCATTGATGCAGGATTGAGAACTTGCCAGCGATCTTGTTCGGGGATCATGGATGCGAGAACCGCGATCGATGCTGTTACAATAGGGGCGGACGCGCTTGTACCTGACATGGTCTTGCATCCATTGTTCATATCACTTCCTGCAACATCTTGCGCGAGCGCTACGATATCAGGCTTGACGCGTCCAGATCCGAATGGGAACTCCCATGTAGTCATTCCACGCGATGAAAACTCGGCAACCTCGCCATCTGCAGTGATTCCACCGACACCAATCACTTCCATTTGGTCAGCAGGATTAGACAGTAAACCGTAGCGCGGTCCGTTGTTTCCAACTGCAGAAACCTGAGCGATCATGACCAATTAGCAGCTGTAATCGAAAATAAGCCCATACGAAGCAACCTACCAATATCATCCCGTTGGCAGTAAGCTCTTGAATTTTTTCAACAAACGGCAAGTCTTGGAAATCGGGCCCGCCAGTGCTCAGATTGAGAATGTGGATACCTTTGAATAGAGCGTAGTTGAAGGCGTCCAAATACCAAGACGTAAACGACAACTGGTCATCAGTGAACATGCGAAAAACAAACAGGTCTGCTTCGGGTGCGATGCCAGCGCAGTCCTCTTCTGTGCCGGTGATTACACTGGCAACAAAGGTTCCGTGCCCAGCCGAGTCGTCGTTTTTCTTTTCGTGGGTCCAATTGATGCGTTCCTTGACGTTGTCAAGTCGGGAGCTTGCCAGACCAGTGTCGAACACTGCTACCTTTACGCCTTGCCCCTTATAGCCGCGGTCCCACAGCGCTCGAATGCCGAGCTCGTCAACGAGCTGCTTGCGAGGCCGTTTCCTCAGACTGAGAAATTTCTTCAGTGGTGGCGTCGCGTTTGCGATCGTCTCGTTGGCTGCGAGCTCGACATCGTCGCCTTTGCTGCCAGCGAGCAGGTCTCTCTTCTCAAGTAGCTCAATGCGCCTGTACTCGTTGTTGTCGTGGATCGCAACGACGCGGGTGCTGTTGCTGCCTTCAACGAGCGCCCGCAGGTCCGCCTCCGCCTTGAGGCACACTGGCGGCGGCTCTCCACTGGACCCTCGGTCCACCTCGCACGAGAAAACTCTGAAGGCCACAAAGTCCGTCGGCGCGAGCCTCGCGAACGGCGACCGCTCGCCCAGCTGCAGCGCGAGCCCGTCCACGGCGGCGCTGACGGCGGCGCTAGCGTCCGCCTCCTGGCTGCGCAGGTCTCCGTACGCGTCCAGGCGCGCCACGAACCCGTGCGCCGCCGGCCGCTCGAAGAAGGTGCAGGGCCGCGACTGGGCGCGAGAGCCATCGCTGGCCGTCGCCGCCGCCAACAGCAGCGCCCACGCGAGCGCCGCGGCCGCCAGCGGCCCCCAGAGCCCGCGGAAGCCCGCGCAGGCGCCGCCTGCCGCCGCTATCCCTCGCCCGCGCGCGCCCATGCGCGACGCGTATTGCCTACTTCCACGGTGGAAGTTCGCCAAGAGTGAAGGTCAACGTCAACCCGCTCGGCCAGTGGACAGACCGACGGGAAAGGCCGAGATGGCGGCGACGATCGTCGGCTTCGGCTCGCTGCTCTCGGGTGCGTGGGCCTGCTGGTCTTAACATGCGGGCGAGGCGCGGAAGGCGAACGCGCTGACGAGCGGCCGCCGGGCGCAGAGGCGTCGGCGCGCTCGACGTTCGGCGACGCGGTGCGCAACTTCCGCCTGGCCAGGATGACGAACTTCCGCCGCGTGTTCGCGCATCCGGCGTCCGTCTTCTTCGAGCGCGGCATCGCCAACCTGGCCACCAAGGTCTGCAGGTTGAACGGGGCTGCAGGTGGAGGGAGCCGAGCGCTGATCCTGCTGGAGGCTGCAGGAAATAGCGAGTCTGTCGTCCGAGCCCGCGCCGGGCTGCGAGTTCCTCATTAGCGTGTTCGACATCCCCACGGACCTGCTGCCGAGCTTCTACGAGCGCGAGGAGGAGTTTCGCGTCATCAGCGCGCCGTTCCTCGAGTTGGACGGGACTCCTGGCGGCGAGGTGAGATTGCCAGGTCTGATACTTTGCGCACGAGTCTTATGCCTGTGCTTCCCTAGGCGCTCATGTGCACGAGGTGGACGGACGAGGAGTACATCCAGGCTCGGTAGAAAGGAGGCTGTCGTGCATGACAACTGAATTGAACTAACAGTAAGATTTGGATGGCACAGTGGCCAGCGTGAGTTTGACGACAAGTACAAGCGCTACGAGCTTGACAGCATTTGGGGCTGGGACGCCCAGAGCGGCATCCTTCCGTGCCGGGTATGTTTGAGGAGAGCTTCACCGAAGGTATCATAGAGTTGCCCAGCTGAAAATTGTGTTGTGAGTGATATAGGTCTATCTTCGCCATTGCCTGCTAGCTGTCAAGAAACTCGGAGATGTACGATGAATGTCTTAACAAAGCTGTCACCTCGATGCCAAAGACTAAAATCTCTTCGTGCAGCACGTGTACCAGAACTTTGTGCGCACTACATATCTCGGCGACCGCAAGACCACCATTGAGGAGTACATTGAAACCAACCCGTCCATCATGCTCGAGCTCCCTCCTCCGCACCTCATTGGACGATACAGCGGCTGATCTAGAGAGCGTCCTGGTGCATGATGTTTGTCGTCCCGACCAAAGCTTAGCTGTCCATGCACGGCGAGGCTAGTGATACGCAGAAACTCGCCTGAAATACATAGCGGTTGGTGCATTCCACTCAAAGAGATTGCGCGATAGTATGCGAGCTTGCTTCCACAAGCGACTTTGACGCATCTATGGTCTTCAAGCAGTGTCAACATTTCAATACGGCTGCACAACTACTGTACTACTCACACACAATTGCGATTCCTAGCTCCCCTATACTTGAGCTCACCCCTCAGCATCCATCAACTCCTTCAGGTCGATCCCATCCAAAAAGGCCTTCAACTCCTTCTCCTCCAGGAGAAAGTTGTCCTCGCCTATGTCTACAATGGGTGAAAGGCTCGAGCTCGACGACGTAGCATCGCTGAAGTCGCTGGTCACGATATTATCTGGCCGCTCTAAATCTGAGTTTGGCCGTGAGTTGACTACGAGGCAAGACGTCTCAGTATCACTCGACGCTTCAACTTTCACAACCGCTGGCCATGGCCCAATCTGGCCGTCGTAATCTGAGCTCGAACTCGAGCTGAAGTCGGTTGACTGGGCTGCGATAT
>JAASGX010000915.1:0-11830 GCA_023334415.1 Phytopythium chamaehyphon | reverse complement strand
GCAGAATGGCTGGTCCTTTCGGCCCTTGATCGGAAGACAGTAGTCGGTCTTGGCTGTAAGGCGCATCGACTCGTTGCAGAGAACCATGTGCTTGCCTCGGAACACTGGCGGCGGAAGCGGAGAGATGTCACGCAACAACGAGTAGAATCGATGTCCCGAAGGATATGTGACCGCATGCGGGTTGGCAATGCCAGCCACGCATCCCGCTTCGTGGCTGTCGGTTTTGTTGAAATCTGTGATGTTGGTCAGCACCTCGACGTGGAAAGCTGTGGCGTTTTTGCTTGGAATCCTGAGATCGGACATTGTGAGCACTGGTCTGCGAGTTGGAGCCCACCGCTCGTGCAGGAACTGCACAGGGCGTGAGACCAGCTCGCCCGCGATAGCCACATCATACGCCACCAAGCCGCACAACCCGAGCATCACGATAGCTGGTAGCACTCGCATCGCTCGCCGTTGCATGGTCGCCTTGCTTCGGGCTTTCATTGTGACGCGGTGAGCCTCAGTCGGAGCTTTCTCGCCGCTCATCGTTCGTTTTAGTGATGAACGAACTAGCTTGATGATGGCAGATTGGCGAGTGAATTGCAGTTGTCCGGCCTGAATAATCGACACGCGTAACTTGCACGCTTTGACCCGCAAGACGGCTGGACTGAAGCCGGACTCTCTACGATGCGTGCGCTACTTGTGGGGGCTTGTGGCGATGCCATGATGGACGGACACGCTCGTGAGCAATGTTGACGGACAATGAAGCGGTAATACATATCGCGTTGATTATCGTGGACCACTGTGGACATCATGTGACGGCGAGCCGAGTCGCCAGTGTTGGAAGTGGCGACCACGACGCTTACTCGGCTGGCAATGCTCCAAAACTGAGAGCATTGAGAGTCTCTACTGGTCCTCTGTTGACCTATGATCTAAAAGCTTGGAACTTGGCACGACTTGCATGGAGATCATGAGACTTTTGATCTACAACAATCCTTCTTCGGTGACGCTGCCAAGATATCCAAGGATGGAATGAGTCAGCCAGTCATTCAATTTATTGTGGTTGCGTGATGGCAAGCCTCAAAGCCTTGCTCGCCACTGCAAGCAAAGCATCAACGTCTCGGCGCTGCCAGACGACGACAACGCGATTTTCACAATGGAGACATGTCTCGCGGTCATTGACCATTTCTACCCCCTGCGTGGAATTGTACAAGGCAAGCAAAGGTCTTCCAAAAGTCTTGCTGGAGGGCAAGTCGAGCAGCAATGTGGCTGCCAGCGCACAAAGAATCATGAACGACCGAGATGACGGTGCAAATTACCATCGTCGTCAGCTCTGCCAAAGGCATTTAGAGGAACCAGTGATTCACCGGTAGCTCCAAATTTTCCGTTCGCACGTTTTGCTAGGCAGCGAGGCAGCCCGCCTCATACCTTCAACAGTCCTCAGACGCCTCGGCACCACCTGGCGATGGGACATTGTGTGGCGAGCGATGCAGAAGACGTCCACCGACGCTCGATTACACCGTCCGTAAGCCGCATCCACAATGGAAAACAACAACAACTCCCAAGAGTACTACCCTCGTGCTCCTTTTCGACCAGGTAGAGGAGGACCTGGCCTGCCTCACGACAGCAAAGCAAGTTTGGCTCTGCAACCACGACCAATAGGCAAGCACCTCGAGCTCGAGTCAACTTTTCTCGACAACACCTCCAAGCCCCCTATGCAGGTGGGCAGAGGTGTAAATCACCAGCGTGGTGATCACCAGAGCGGTGGGCCCGCCAATTGTCCCAGCACTCGCTTGCTCTCGTCACAGACGCCGCACTGTAGATTTCAAAGCGCTCCTTGAAAGTCGCGATACCTACATTTTTATGCCGCCTACTGTATGCGGTCATGCCGTCGCGGCAACCTGCTGTTCGTGGGTCAACCTCCGAGTATCCAGCGTCGTCTACACCGTAGATTGCAGTGCACAATCTCGACCGTGTACTGTACATTTCACGTGTCCTCGTGCGTGTCGTCCGGCCGGGGAGCTACGAGTCATTCGTGAATCCAATCCGCCAAGCTCAAGCTCAAGCAGATCAAGCTCAAGCTCAAGCCCAAGCCTTTAAAGCTTCATCACCAACTTCATAGCTCCAAGAAAGGCCCTGGTGATCGACAACTATCGACGATGACGGACGTGGAGGCTCCGGCGGTGGCTCACCGCGTGGTGATGAAGGACCGAGGCAAGGCGTCGATGCAGCGGCGAGCTTTGCGAGTTCTCCCAGCCATTCTGGTGCTCGGGCTTTGCAGTTTGGTGGCCTATGACGTGGCTACGGAGGGCGAGCTGGTCTCGCGACCTTCGCAGTTCCTGCACGAGCGTTGGGCGCCAGCTAAAAGCTCGGTGCTCACAATGTCCGACTTGAGGTTCCCCAGCAGGAACGCCAGCGCTTTCCACGTCGAGGTGCTGACCAACTTTACAGTCTTGGACAAGACCGAGAGCCACGAGGAAGGCTGCGTGGCTGGCGTTGCCAACCCGCACGAGGTCACGTACCCTTCAGGCCACAGGTTCTACTCGTTGCTTCGCGATATCTCGCCATTGCCACCTCCGGTGTTCCGAGGCAAGCACCTGCTGCTATGCAATGAGACCATGAGGCACACGGCCAAGTACGCCTACTGCCTGCCCATGACGGGCCGCAAGGACCAGCCATTCTGCTCGGCGCCCGACCGACTCGACCTGCTGGCCCACCAGTCCGGAGACTCGCTCTGCTACGCCAGCGTGCTGCACATGCTCATGACGGACGTCTACAACGAGCTTGAGGACGCCGGCGCGCAGCCGTTGTTGGTGTTTGGCTCGCTGCTGGGAGCAATCCGCGACTCGTCCGTCATTTCGTTCACCGAGGACGCCGACATTTCCTACATGAAGCGCGACAAGGAGTTCATGCTCAAGGTGCAGGAGCGGCTCTGGAACAAGGGGTACCACATGTTCATGGACGGCATTTGGAGAGTATGCGTCGCGCCGACACACCCGCTAGCCTCCAACATGTACAACCCCAAGGCGGCGCTTTCTCACGGGTTCTCGCAGCCCTACACGGACTTGTACCAGATGGAGCAGCAGAAGCACGAGTGGAACCTGCAGGAGACCAAGAACCACCGCAAGCTACTCGACAAGAAGGTCCGGCCGTTCGCGCAGGTCCACATCAACGGTATCGCGTTCGACACGGTGAGTGACCCCATCGACTTCCTCACGCAGGAGTACGGCAAGAACTTCATGACGCCCAAGCCACGCAAGGCCGGGTGAAAATCTTCAGCCACAAGCAAAAAGCCACTAGATAGATCTTCGTGACGTAGCAGTTTTCTTCACCTTCTTCCCTATTTACTTGGATGGAAGTCAGTCCAATCCAACTTTCTCGCCTTTGATGTTTTCCTTTTGATGGTTGGCGCTCTCCATGCCTTTTTGTCAGCATCCAGTGAGAAAATGGTGCCATTACAGCTTCGAGAGTGCTTCTTGCTACCACTCGAGATCGAATCTTGCGACTACATATCATGTTGCGTGCGTGGGCTACAAATGTCCAGAAGTTCACTCATTTGTTCCTGGTCGATTTCCGACTGTGAAGATGTGCTCTCCCTCGTAACATGTTTGCTTCAACTCGGTGCTGACCACAGAACTTGCTTGCAAGATTGTTTCCTAAGGCCAAAGGGGCGCCAACCCTGACGAGCCGCCAGTGCTCAATTTACCTCGCGGCGGTCAAATCTAAATATCCAACCTTAGCCCAATGGCCCCCCGGACATTCACGACCATTCATCTGCCTCTTCAAGATCGCGCCGTCGATGAAGCCGTGGCCAATGACCAAGCAGCCAACCAATTCATGCAGCTCCGCAAAGGGGCTCTTCGACTAGTCGAGGGCCTCGCCAGCCGCTTGACCGACACAATCATCATTTGCATCCTGCTCGTCGGCGTTGTCGTCGTCACGGCGGACATTTGCAACCGGCTGACGGGCATCACGGACCGCGTGCTGCTCCACGGCGAGCCGAGCCTCCGTCGAGCCGCTGCCATCGTCATCAAGACTGCAGTGGAGCAGTAGAAAAATCTCTCTCACTCAAGAGCCCACCCAGCCATTATGAAAGCTTTCATCACCCAAGCACACTCCCGGTGAAGAGAAAATCGCCGAGGCAGACAATTCCATAAGTTATCAATCGTCAAGAGTAAGAGCAACACGTAAAAGCTTGAAATCTCAACTTACTTTACATGTTGTTTCCATCGTGAGCACCACACTTCCCCCACTGAAAACAAGCTGATGAGTTTTTCTCCATCATCTCCATCTCTACAGCACGCGACTGGGCTGAAATGATAATCGGCCCGAGTTGCCAACCAAAGGCTGATGAGAACTCATTTGACGGTCAGCGAGGCCACTCAAGAGTCGAGAAAACGCGTGGTCACGGCCGCGTCTCGAGCTTTTCGCCATTTGATTGGATCCACTCCACGCTCGCAGCCCGGTGCCCTGCTACTCTCACATCCGAACTCACAACTAGCGTTCATCTACAGCCATTAGTGCTTCAATCCAACAAGCTCAATGTACATGTACAACAAATCACCTCTCCATGTCGTCGGAGCGTTGGCCACACTCCAGAAATATCGCCAAATTTGAAAAAATTGTCCCACTCAAACCACCCTATTAACTCAATTCCATACATAAAACCCATACAAAAATGAGATGGGAGAGCGAATGAGACGCTTTCAACGGGAAGCTACTCTTATCCGCGTCGCACCTCTCCATCGAGCCTGCAGCTGAAGGCGCTGGAAGATGAAGGTTGTGGGCGTCGCTCGCCGGCCGCCGCGGGCTCTGGGGGCGCTGCTGGCGCTTGCGCTGGCGCTGGGGCTGCTGGCGATCGCCTGGTGGCCGTCGCTGCCCGCTCGCGGGCTCGAGACGCTCAGTGTGCGCGCAGAACCCCGCGGAGAAGCGCTGGACCGCGTGGCGGCGCTCAGCGGCAAGTTCCCGCGCGTTACGCCGGCCGGATCGTGCTCTCCAGCGGCTCTGAACGTGTCTGAGGTTGTTGCAACGGGTAATCTGACGACCGAGGCCGGAAAAGAGCTCTACGAGGCGCTGGAGCAAGCCGTGGGCGAGCTGCCGCCGCCTCCAGCGTTCGCTGGACGCCACTACTCGCTGTGCAACCTCCGGCACCACAAGACGGACCAGTGGAGCTACTGCCTGCCGGTGACGGGATTGAGACGGGATTCTAGGTGTGCTAATAGTTCCCAGTGGGACTGGAAGCACCTCGTGAAGGTCGCGAGGAAGACGAACGGGACTGCCCCGGTTCATTTAGCGGTCGAGGACGAACGGGAAGAAGAGGATCAAGAGGACGATGGATATGGCTACCGCCGTCGTCGGAGGCTGCAAGAGGATGAGACGTACGACCAGTTTGAGGACGATGACGACGCGTACACGCCGGATGAGTCGATGATTGGAAGCAGCACCGGCCAAGATGTATCGTGCATCTACCCCAGCGTGCTGCACATGCTGCTGGTGGACGTGTTCGACGTGCTGACAGCTCACGGCCTCGCGCCGGCGCTGATATTTGGCTCGATGCTCGGTGCTGTTCGAGATGAGTCGATTATCCCGTTCACGGAAGATGTGGATGTTGGGTTTCGCAAGAACCTCAGGAAGAGGCTGCTCATGAAGCGCGTCAAGGACGCACTCTTTGCTCGAGGGTATCACATGTTTCAAGATACACTGTACCGAGTGTGCTTGGCTCCATTCCACCCGCTTGCGGGTTTCCTCTACAACGAAGATGTCTCGAGGCGACTGAAGTACCACGTGCCATACGTTGACTTGTACCCCATGACTCCCGAAGACAGCGAGACAAGGTGGCAAGTCGACTGCATGCATAACGAAGATTACCGCATCGAGAGCCGCGATTTTGAGCCGTACTCGACCGTCAAAGTCAATGGGGTCGAGTTCAACACCCTAGCAAATCCCGAAGCATTTTTGATAGAAGAATATGGGGCCGATTATCTCACACCCAAGCCTCGAGGGCATGATCAGCTGTGAGCAACAATACGAGCATGTGAATGTACCAACAAGAATTCTGGAGATCACATTTTTATTCTCGAGTGTACGCAGCAAGCGGGACAACTAACGAAGAGCAGGCTGAACAAAACCTACAACAAACAAGCAACGCTGACGGTGGCGCTGACATACGACCCAATGCCTGGCACAAGACCAGCAATAATGCCGAAGGCGTCCATGGCTGTGCCACACTCCTTGTCTCCCGAGCTGGTGCCGTAGTTGGTCAGCTCAACCTGGAAGAACTCGGGGCGGAGGCTGTCATCGTCCTCGTACACGTTCACGCGTAGGATTGACGGCAGCTTGTGGCCCCAGTGCTGGTCAGTGCAGTCGTTGGCACCGCCAGAACAGTCATTGGCACACACGTTCGTGAATTTGCACTCGTTGGTCGTCTTGGGTACGCACACCGCCCAACCTGTCGGGTTGGTGATCTGCTCGACACCTTGCCACATTGTATGGACGAGAAGATCGCGGAAGTTCCAGCCTGTGAGCTGGCTGCCTGCATCGGAGCCGTAGGCAGCCTGGCCCGTGATGAGGAACGATACTTGCGGATCAGGGAGATCCGAGTTCCCAACCAGACACACCTGAGTCGACGTGTAGCCTCCCGAGGTAACTTGGTAGGCTCCGCCGAAGTTGTCGAAGTTGTCATATGCTTGGGAGTACACGAAGCCGTTGAGATCGGCATCACCGACGCTGACCCACTCGCCGCCGTACTGGAAGCGAAGCTTGATGGCCTCGCTGGTGTGGATTGTGCTGGCAGCGAGAAAAAGCAAAGGGCTGAGGAGCTTGGCAACTGTCGTAAAGATCTGCATAGTGGAGAAGTCGAGTAGCTGGGAGACGGGGAATTTGCGAATGAGACTCTGCCAGCCAGCCTGGCAGTGCCAGGTCAAATCCTACGCTGTTCATGGCAGCAAATCCTCGGAGCGAGTGCTAATGGATCTTGTGACGCTGTCAGGTAACGTCAGTCTGGCGTAAATGGATGAGAATGCAATGGTTTGCTTATTGCAACGAGTACACTTTACAGTCTCAAACGCACCGATTGACCGCGAGCACATCCTTCATGCTATCCTGCGGAACTCCAATCTGTTTTTGATGTTCGACTCGATGAATGTGCCAGGATTCTACAATATGCCTGCGTCGATTAGGATGCATCGACATGGCCTGACACTGTCTGACTGTCAGGCTGACAGCCAGCTCCAGATCTGACTGCCAGTGGCTGGTTCAACCAGCTGGAACCGAGGAGACGGCCTTCCACTCCGTAGCACCTTACATCTCACCCAAGCCGCAAACTTTCGTTCATGAGTTCGAGTCGGTCGATGTCCGACCAGTCTGAACTAGGATGCATCTGAGTCATTGTAGACTCACGGACGATATCGCACCGCGGTTGGCTTCCAGGGGTCATAGTTCATTTACTACATGGCGAGCTATCCGAAAACCCGACGCCCGAGTCAGATCTCCTGAAGTTTGTTGCCGGACATCAACGCACGAGAGAGCGTACTCTCAATCGTTCGAACATCGTATGGCTTCGGTCGAGCGAATAGCTGCTTTGGTAGAGGCCTCTGCATTTACATTCAGGTTGAGCCCATCGTTTGAGAGAATCACCAACTTTTGCTGTGTAGCAAGACTATTTCGCTCGTGTTGGTCAGTGATCGCCATCTCGACGCTGCTTCTGCTTGGCATCCTCACACTCAGCTCCTCCCCCATCGTATTGACAAGCCACGCCTTTACACAACCGGATTTGACAATGACGATCCGCTTCAAGGAATCGCGACGGTATCATATCATGCAAGGTGTTGAAGATGAAGATATTTTGTGTGTAGTTTAGGATTTCATAAATGAAGCACGCAATGATACTGGTACACTTGACTCTCTCACAGCTCGAGCTGCTGCCGCTCGCCGCGGTGGTGGCGATGGTGCAGCGCCTTGTCCTTCCACACGCCCGAGAGCTTGTTCTTGACCGACTTCCAGCCCGACTTTTTGTATTGTACACTGTGCGGCGGTGGGAATGCCGAGGCTGGCGCGGTCGCGAATCCCGGAGCCGACGTCGACGCCGACATTGAAAGCTCTCTCCGGTGCCGTCGGTCGTCGCTGTGGCTCTTTTTGAAGTTGGTGACGGCTGTCGTCAGCGCGTGGCGTAATATTCCCTTGTGGGCTCCACTAGAACTCCGTCGTTGTCGGGTCTGGTCGGCCGCCTCAAGCTGGTTCTCTAGCAGGCTCTCCCTCACGGCGCGCTGCTCCATGATCTCGTCGGCGAGCGCGTACACGTCGTCCCGGATGCGGAGCCTCCACTCTTCAAAAGTGGGGACGTCCAGCATGCAGATGTGCACCTCCCTGCCCGTCGAGGTATCTAACAGCGAGAGCTGCCTTGCGCCGTCCCTGCCGGCCTCGACCCGCATGACCTGCATGTGCAGCAGCAGCGTCTGAGCGTTGGCGACCTCATACCGGTAGAGCCACAGCTGCGGGGCCTTGTAGACGGCGAAGACTCTAGTCCAGCACTCTGGGTGGTTCACGGCATCTCGCTGCCAGTAGACCCAGTCGCTCAGCGGCGGGCACCTCCGGCTGTCCAAGCTTGCAACATCATCGTCGTCCTGCTCGTCCTCGTCGTCCCACTCGAGCTCCAGCACGCCGCTGGACGTGGTCGTGAGCAACGTCGAGCTCAGCGAGTCGTTGGTGCTTCTAGTCGACATGGAAGACGACAGCCGGTCCTCGCCCATGGAAATCCTCTTGCGCCGTCTACTTGAGCTGGAAGACGATGGAGACGGCAGCTGCGCGTCCTCCATGGAGCTCAGCGCGAAGGAGCTCGCCCTCAGCAGCTTGTGGGCGTCGATCGACCACTGCGGCGCCATTTTGGACGCCTGGAGGCTCGCGCGACCTGGAAAATGACCGCAAGACGACGGCGGAGGTGGCGGCGGGGCTCGCGGGCGCTGCATCTTGCCATGGAGGCCCGGCGCCGCCCTCTGGAGCTCGATTAACGCCGAAGCAGGCGGAATCCTGGCCGAGACAGGCGGAGAAAGGACCGAAGAGCTCTTCTTATAATTATCAGCCAGAGACGACCAAGGTCTCAACGGCTAAAGACGGCTCGTTGGGCGGAGACTGAGACAGCACAGCGACCGTTAGTGGTGGAGTTTCATGGAGCTTCATGGAGCCTTAAGGCCTTCATCACCTTGAGCCTGACGGCTATCGCTGGGTAATAGCGATCGATTGGGGAAGTGAGGCGGACCAGCTTGGAGTATGGAGCTCATGGTTGGTGGCATGGAGGGAAACTTTACTATGAAAATCTGTATGGTGCTTGGTGGGTCGCGTGTTTGCAAGGGCGGCTTGACGACGCCGCGATCTGATTGGTGCGGCGGTTGAGTGCGGCGCGCTGATTGGCTAAAGACGGGGCAGACGAGGCGGAGTGCCCCGTCCATGCGCGACTGCTGACTGTGCATTACAGGACAACTATACGATGGCACCGTGTTTTGTGAATATGCTGGGGATTTTGTTGAGGCAGAGGAGGCTGATTAGAGCTTTTAAAGCTATAAAAAGAGGTGTAATTGATGCATTTGTGTGAAAAGAGGGTGTGATGGAATAACGTAGCCAGCCCGGGTGCTCGCGAGCCGGTGAGCTGGCCAGTGGGGGCAACTGCATACTGAGCGCAAGTGGTTTTGCGATTCAGAAAAAAAATCGAACGTATGGAGCAAGCGGAGGGCGACAAGTTGAAAAAACGACAGCCACTGTAAGGAAGGAATGGCAGGCACAGCTCGCCGTCCAATCGTTCCCCATACTGTTGATATAGCGGAAATCCGATGACTTCACAGGCATCGCCAGCATGTTGCAAACTATTTGATAGAACGCGATGTTGAAGCGTTTTTTTTTTCGAAATAGTACTCGGTCATCAAGCAAAGAAACGCGTCAATTTTATTTCTAAAGCAGTAGATAAAATCATTAATATATATCTATACGGGTTTAGTATTGATTTAGCGGAACGATCTTTGGCCGCAAACAGATGGAAATGCCGATTGCGTTTGAGCATGGTGGTCACCAAACAAATGGTATCCTCGGAGATTGGGCGGGTCTGTGGCTCTGGTGACCGATGTCTCAATGGCGGTGGCGTCAACAAGCGAACGAAGAAAAGCATGCTACGTTGTCGATGTGGGGCGGAACGTACACGCATGATAGTGTTGAGCACGGCCGTGCAACGATGCACGCATTGAGAGATCTGAGCCACACGAAATACTTGCTCAGGAAAAGTTTGTGCCCACGCAGCGGTTTTTGGCCGGAGAAAGGTAGTGCAATAGCCATCATCATCATCATCATAACGCTTTTGCTGTGATCGTGGTTGCTGGGTTTCGTTCGTTTTTGGCAGTTGCAGTGCAGGTTTGTGGACGCGAAAGATACTTTTCGTCGGTGATGTGCTTTCGTGTGGCGAAAACGTGATTTGGCGCGCGCTTCGACGGGAACAGCAGCTTTCGCAGCAGGTTCCGGCGCGCATTGACGGTCTCCGACTCGGGAGCGTTGCGTGCAAGCTACGGATTCACGACACGCATCTTGTGAAACTCCTTGCTTGAGATAACTTCCAGTGGGTCTCCATGTCATGGACAAAAAGCATTGTCAAGATTCACGTTCGTGTGGTTTCTCGGCTAACTTCCATCGGCTTGAGCAGGCCACCTCATAAATACCTACGGCAAAACGCCTGCTACTTCTACTGGGTTCTACTACGTTTCAACATGTCGCTCGCAAATCTCATGCCGCTTTTTCGACTTCTTGACGTCCAGCGTGGAGGCTTTCAAGCGTGGTGGTGGTCGTGGCCGTGGAGGTGCTGCCTCCAGCACTCGGCGATCTTGTGCAGGTAGCGGCGGCAGCGGTCTCGCCGAGACTCGCGCCGGAACTCGACCAGCGTTCCTCGGTAAAAGCTCTCGCGAGGAAGAGATTCGAGGTGCGCAGCTTCGGGGTGCTTGCCAAAGAACTCGCGCGTGCGCTCGGCCGCGTCGAGCAGCGCGTCTAGCCAAACGGGAGCGGTGTGATCGCTAGCCAGCCACAGCTCGACGCTCTCTCCGTTCGGGTCGGTCACCAGCAGGGAGCGGCCGTTGACCGAGCTCGCGTCCGCGACGGCCAGCTGGACGATGACGCTGCGCGCTCCGGGCTTCTGGCACTTGAGCAGCCACAGGAACTCTCGGTGGAGCACCACGAACACCTTGGTCCAGCAGTCGTGGTCGCGCTGCCAGTACATCCAGTCGCTCATGGTCGGCGCCGTCATCGACGAGGACATGGACATCTCGGAGCTCAGCAGCGTCTCGCGGAGCGAAGACGTGGGCGATAATGAAGCTGCTGTGGCCTGCATCTGCTTGGAGAATCCGTGCTCCATCGCGTGGAACGGAGCGAGGTGAGCCATTGGCGTTGGCCTGTAGATTCGAAAGTGAGCCTTTCGCCGAGAAAGAACGACACGCAGCAGCGTTGGAGCCATTGCTGCTGCGGTGGTGCCGCGACATTTGCAGAACCTGTTCTGGGTGTGCTGCCTGATGGGATGAGATTCCCGACTTGGAAAAAGTAGGAAGCAGTTCAACTGTCGAGTGATGTAGGTGTGTGTCATCGACAATGGGTACAGCAACCTTCACTCCGACGGGATAACGGACGAATCGACCAGCACTCACAATATCGCTGCTTGACGGGCGCAAATGACGAGCGCTTCAACACGTTCCACATTGGCAGGAGTGCTCCATAATAGCAAAACCTCCGAGCTATTCACTTGTCCATCATTGAGTTGATGGTCATTGCTGGAGCAAGGCGTCGAGTTGTGCAAGTCCACGTGATACCCAGGTAAGCGAGCGCCTAGCGT
>JAASGX010000914.1:0-11850 GCA_023334415.1 Phytopythium chamaehyphon | reverse complement strand
TCCGAAGGAATGGGAGTTTGAGGAGGCGAACGTGGCCAACTTCCCGGTGTTCATGGCGGACCGTGAGAAGGTGGAGCAGTGGAAGGCGACGTTCGCGCTGTACTTCGGCGAGGTGCAAGGCAAGCCAACGCCTGGTCAGCTTGGCCTTCATCCAGGCGCATAAATCCCTGGAGTCTAAAGTGAAATACGCAGGAACTTTTGGCTGCGCGCGTGTAATCACAGTGACCACAATTTCATCGCTTGTCAGGTGTTGACCATATTTGCTGTTGGTTTATGTGCGTCGACATCTTTTCTCGTAATGCGTAAAGCACAGAATCGCGACTTCCCATAACTGTACAACCACACTCGAAAGTGGCTGGAATGCTGCAGAGCACTCTAGGTTGACTTGAATACGGACAGAAGCCGAGTCGTGAGTCATGAGTCGTGACCTCAGTGTGTACGGTTCGCGTACAACGCAACACGAGGTGATACCAATCAGCTCACGTTCTCAGAAACCAGCTTTGCCCAGCAGGAACGATCAGCGAGCTCGGCCGATCTCAAGATGGGGACTCGGGCGCCCGCCCACAACCTCTCGACGATTGAGACACAGCACGTGGCCGATAGCCAATCGTGACGCAGGCAATGGCTTTGGTGTCCGAATGCGCGACTGGAAAGCGCGCACACCGGACTGGCGCACCGTAAAGGCCCATGCGTTGCACACCTCGAATCAAGGAATGCGGCACGGTACTTCACAGGATCCGCGTTGATGACGTAGCTTGCCGCTCTTCTCGAGTCCGCGTGAGCCACGCAGTCCACGCTAAAGAGGGCAGAGCTAGCCATTCGAGACTTGTCATTCTCGAATTCTCCAGGTTGGTGGCAAGTCCATCCTCTCCAGATTCCAAGCTCCATGAAGCTCTCGTCGATCTTCCTCTTCGCGGCGGCTCTCGCCGCCCCCGCTGCCTTTGTTGCCGCCGTTGACGAAGAGACCAAGACGCTGGATGAACTCTATGCTGAGGCTGTCGCTGAGGGAGGCAAGCTCGTGCTCTACCACGGCGGCGACACCCCGACCCAGCAGAACTCGCTTCTCACCGCCTTTTCTGCCGCTTACCCCAAGATCAACTTCACGGTTGTCGTCGACTACAGCAAGTACCACGACGTCCGTGTCGACAACCAGCTCGAGACCGACACGCTTGTTCCCGACGTTGTTGCTCTCCAGACTCTGCAGAACTTCCCTCGATGGGAGAAGGAGGGAAAGCTGCTCGCCTACAAGCCGGCTGGTTTCTCACAGATCCACGATGAGTTCAAGTCGTCCACCGGAGCTTGGCTATCGCACCAGGTCATCACGTTCGCGTCCTACTACGACGCTGCTGCTCTCGCTGCTGCTGGCCTTGAGGCACCAAAGTCGCCTGAGGACCTCGTGGACCCGCAGTACGCCGGTCACATCGCGTCAGGCTACCCGCACGACGACGACGCCATTCTGTTCGTGTACTCTCGTTATGTGGAGAAGTACGGCTGGGACTGGGTCTCCAAGCTCGCCAACCAGACTGTTGACTTCCGTCGCGGTTCGAACTGGCCTGGTCAGGCCGTGTCGACTAAGGTCAAGCCCATCGGCCTGCCGTCCAGTGCTGCTGCGAACTCGACACGTCTGGCCGGCAACGGCTCGGAGTACCTGTCGTGGGGCCAGCGCATTGCGATCCTGGATAAGGCGCCTCACCTGGCTGCTGCCAAGTTCTTCATGAACTGGTTGTTCTCGAAGCAGACCCAGTCAACGTTGTATGCCAACCGCTCGACTCGTGAGGATGTGCCAAACGCTGATGGCTCCAAGCGCGCGTGGGAGATCGAGGAGGCGAACGTGCCCAACTTCCCGACTTTCATGGCCGACCGTGAGAAGGTGGAGCAGTGGAAGGCAACGTTCGCGCTTTACTTCGGCGAGGTGCAGGGCGAGCCGACGCCTGGCGTTCTTGGCCTCCACCCTGGTGCGTAAGCGACTGCGGCGGACAGAATCACAAACGCCTTGAATTCAATGTGCTTGAATGCGTTCACTCTTGTTCACTGTCACCTCCTTGTTACATGCACGCTAAACGACATTGGATTCGCACTTGCGAATGCGATCCTTCATGTCTTCGTCGTCAAAACTAGTGCTTGGCCCCCCACCACTGCCTCCACCGATGATATACTGCTTGCACCCGCCAAAGAGCTGCTCAATCGGGCGATCTTTGATCAATACAGCCAAATCACGGTCCTCGAGGACGTCGTTCACAAGGCAGTAGGCGCTGTGATCCCCAGACCAGTCGATTAGACGGTGATCGAAGCCACGCAACGCAACGCACAGGTATGGGAAGTCAGACCACCACGACTCGTAATTTGGCACGTAGCCCACAAGGTCCTTCACCCGCGACGCCTCGATATCGCTCATAGCTGCGCGCAGACCATATCGGCTGCCCACAACGTATCTGCGCCACGCTCGGTAAATTGACTTGAGAATGAGGAAGACTATCGTTGCACCGGTGAGCGCGATGAGCAAAATGGTGAGCACTTTCATCATCCTAGTCTGCTGTGGGCTCGAGTACGTGCGAGGAAATGGGAAAATAAGCCGTAGCCAGTACAGCCATGAGCCATGGCTCGTAAATGACAAAGCGTCTTCTTTCGCATTGTCAATCGATTGCTCCGCTTCAGCGTCAAACGGCCAGCCGTCATACCAGTGGCCCATCATAACCAGTGATACCAGGGCCATTAGGAGTAAATGGTAGCGCGAGGCGCGTGCAAGCAATCCGTCGAACTTGGGTGGGACGTGCCACTTCCGAAGCAAACAATACTTGTCGACCCAGTAGTTGACAAGTAGCGATACGGTTGTGATCGCAAGTCCTGTGGGGAGAATCGGCTTGTAGAATAGTGCAATGCCGACCGACTTTGTGATTTGCGTATACCGCTCCGCCAGTTGCCAATACGCGCCAGAGTAGTAGCTATTTAGCTTACGCTGAGTCTTGGCGAGCGGCCCAAACTTCCATCGCATAAACCGATCGTACGGGCTGATAAGCTGGAGCGCCGGAATTGTTACCAGGTTGGCAATGAGCAGTGCTTGGACAAGGAGTAGATTCTGCTGGGAAAGGATGTCCATGAAATCCATGAGCAGATACATGACGATAGCACTGTTGAAACTTCGGAAGAGAAGCAATTTGTTGAGTGTCGAAAGCTGTTCACGCTCCTTGGTGTGATGCTGTTCGAGTAGGTTCAGGTATGCGAGCACCTTGCATCCGATGTAGTCCGTTATTGAGAGTGCGTACGCCAGAATGTATAGATTGGAGCGGCGCACACTTGCTTCGACAGTCTCATCGCCAATGAGCGACGAGCGCTTCAGTGCGCGAGCCATGTAGTAGACGCCGACCATCATCACCCCGACGATGCTGACAGTAAGCACTTGCTGGGAAAAGCGCTTTGGCCAGCTAACGCCCACGTTCTTCCACTGCACCGAAGATGGTTCAACCGCTTGCTCAACGTGCAGAATGTTTGATCCTCTGAAGCGCGGCACGTTGGCATTTCCGCTGCCACTAGAGCAGTCGAGAGCCGTGGCGCAGAGTCCAACGCGGGTTTCCTGGAGGCATTTGCGCTGCGCTTCCTCCGTCTCAAACATGACAAAGACCGACCACACTCGGTAGGCTTCATGCTGAACTAGCCGGCGGATCTTTGCGCGCTGAGCGTGCAGCGCCCAGACCCAGTACGTCAAGTCGCGGTGCATGTTGAGCGCCTGGCGCACGCGTAGTGTCCACGACCTGGACTTGGGAAATTCCTCAGTGGGAATCCCCGAGACTGCAGTCTTCAACGCACGCGCAACAATTCCAGGGTCGGGCGATTCCATGCGCAGCATGTCTTCCATGTACCGCTTGTGTGCGAGCGACGACAGCAGCTCGTGGTTGTTGACTGCCACTGTCACGCACTTGACGGGTCCGAACTGCTGGAAGAAGTCCTTCCACTCATCCGGGTCCCACGCGTTCGCGTTCGGGTCCTTGACCACGATCGAGTAGTCGGCAGCCGTCTGCGCCAGCGCGTCCAGGTACGCCTGGGTGCGGTTCTGCGTGATGCCCGCGTAGATGCAGTAGCAGCAGAGCACGACGAGCGCCACCATGTCGACGTACAGCTGCTTCATGACGAGCGGGCAGTCGTTGACGCCGCTTTCTGTGGATCCACTAGCGTCTGCCGAGCTGCCAGTGGCGTTGGCCGCTGGGTGGCGCGTGCAGGCGGCCGTCCCCCAGATGCGCACGTCCATCTTGCGGTCGAGCAGCGGTCCTGAGTAGTCGTCCGAGGCGAAATAGGCGATCGTGGGGGCTGAGAGCGCCGCGAGCGCGGCCATGAGCAGCGCGAGCTGCAGCAGCATGCGGAAGTACATGCCGATGCCGATGCCGAAGGCGGCCAGGTCGGCCAGCGACGTGCCCCACACGGGGAAGAGCTCGCTGCCGGCCGGGTCCTCGCCCATTTCCACCAGCCGGAAGCCGCCGGCCTTGTCGCTGAACACGCGCCGCGGCAGGATCACCTGGTACAGCCACTGCCTGGCCCGCTCCACGCTCGGCTGGCCGTCGCCCCCGCCAGGCGTGAGCGACAGCGCGGCCGCGGCTGTCGACAGCCGCTGGTCCGCCATCTTTGATCTCTCTTGCGGCTTCTGGAGCGCGTAACTCGGGTTACAGCGCGGCTACCGACGCGCGGAGACCGCGAGCAGGTGCGCGAAGGAGCTGAGGAGGCCCACGGACAGCGCGGAGAGGCGTCCGAGCCGATGGGAATGGAGCGGAGAGCGACCCCGGGGCGTGGAGCTGCTCGCGGTGATGGCGCGGGAGCATGCGACGCCTGGATTGGGTGCGGGTTACGCTCGTCATCTTCGAGTGTAGCCTATACTAAAATCAAGATAAATGATCCGCTCGGAGAGTAACCAGGGTGCGCGCAGCAGCTGACTAGATGACATGGGTTCGCTTTTGCGTGATCGATGGTGACGTCTGAATCGATTAGAATTGCGTCCAATGCTTGCATGTATCAATGGCTTTCGTCGGCGTTTGGCTTGCGTGGCATTGCCACCGATCACACTTTTCGTCGGCCTTTCCTCCACTTCAACTACGAAGCGCGACGGGCCTTTGGAGACACAGGGGGCTGCTGCGATGGCTGCCGACGGGTAAAGTGGCGCTGCTCGGCCTCGAGCTGTCGTCGCTGGAACTGCATGATGAAAGCGCGTGAGTTCCTCCAACGGTTTGAGTGGGGAGCTGACAGGTCGGCTAATCGATACCTTGAGAGCCTTGAACTCGTCCTCGGTGAGCACGATCTGGAACTCGATGCTACCGGTCTTTGCCGTTGGAGAGAAGGAGCCCGAGGAGTAGCGCGTGTAGTGACCTGGCTCCGCGCACTGCCGCAGCTCCGTGGCGGCCTCGTCCAGGTTCGCATCCACCTCAACGGGATCTGCAGTCGCAGTCGTCATTGGGTTGTTGCCTGTCAACAGCCAAAGAGAAGTCTCGCTCGCACCTGGGTTGTCACCGAAACTGCTCCACTTCATCTGCATGGGTCGGTGCTGACTAGCTCCTTGCGATCGGCGGCGCTCCCAGCGATACAGTGGCTTTGGAGCCGCGCGGCTGGTGCGAATCTCTTTGCGGGCGTTATCTCTAACCTTCGCGACTTTCGCTAGCGCCGAGCCAAAGAACGGAGCGACCCTCGCCATTCGAGGGCGAGCCCTGCCAAACGACGATTTAGCATCCTCACGCAGTGCTAATAAACCACTACAAAACACCTACTTGTTGCTGGAGCCGATGGCCTCGGGCGGTAGTGGCTTCGAAGGGTTCCCTAAGAACTCGCGCGCAGCTCGCAGCCGCGCCGCCTGCTTTCCCACAATCGCCTCGAGCGGGCCGGCGCTAAGCGTCCGCTGGAAGCTCTCGACGTCCTCGATCCTCGCCGCCACTCGATCCCTCAGCACGTCGACCTGCGCCTTGGTCAGCGCACCATAAACAAACCCGCTCCCTAACGCCACCCGCACCCCATCCGACGCCGCGTCCAGCTTGAGCGACGCCAGCACCTGCAGGAACGCGTCCACTGCACACTCGACTGGCTGTTACATGCCGGACTGCAGCCATCGAAGCCACCGGCGCTCACCTTCCCGCACCAGCGCCGGGATGCGCGCCACCGACAGCGCGCTCGGCCGCGCGTCCGCGTCCGCCTCGTCGTCCTCGTCCCCCATCTCGTACAGCGCCGCGTGCGGGTCCTCGTCCTCCAGCATCGAGCAGCTCATGGCTCAACTTGAAGTGGCGCCTGGGCTCGGGATCTCGATCGGATTTCGATCGGATCTCAATCGGAGCGAGCGGGGTCAAGGTCAGTGACAACCAGATCGAGAAGAAGGCGATGGCTGAGCTGTCGGTCAAGGTCGTGGGCGCGGGCTCCGAGACGCTGGCGCTGCGCGTGGAGGCGCTGGAGGCGACGACGGTGCGCGCGCTGAAGCAGCTGATCGAGCGGCGCGACCCGCGGCGGTTCCCGGTGGCGGCGCAGCGGCTCATCTTCCAGGGCCAGATCCTGCAGGACGAGCGGCTGCTGGCCGACTACGGCGTGGCCTCGGGCTGCGCGGTGCACCTGACGCTGGCGCCCGGGGCTGCGGCCGCCGCAGCTTCGTCTGCTTCGTCTGCTGTTCCTGCTGCTGTGCCTGCTGCTGCTCCTGCTGCTGCGCCGTCGGTGGAGACGCAGATGCGCGGGTTCCTGCAGCAGATGCGCAGCCTGGAGCCGCCGGCGCAGTTCGCGGCCGCCGTGCAGACGCTGCAGCGCATCTGCGACAACATTGTGGGCCACCCGACCGAGGAGCGCTACCGCAAGCTGCGCGTGGGCAACGCGGCGCTGCGGAGCAAGGTCTTCGACCGCACGTGCGGCACCGACTGCGTCAAGCTGCTGGGCTTCCAGGAGGGCGTCGAGGAGGTGCGGGGCCGCGCTAGTGCTGTCTTGTTGGAGTTGCGAGGAGCTCACTTGAGTTGGTGGTACAACAGGGCCACCTCGTGCTCGTGCCGACCGCCGAGCGGTGGGAGAACCTGGTTGCGGGCAAGCGAGCGATCGACCAGGCGGCGCAGGCGAGTGCGGCTCCGCCGGCTGCCTCGCCCATCATCGGAGCTCCGGCCGGCGGCTTTGGCGGCGGCATTGGCGGTGGCGCCGACTGGGCGGCGCAGGCGCAAGCGATGCTGCAGAACCCCGCAATGGCGCAAATGCTCGCGAACGACCCCATGGTGCAGCAAATGGCGCAGTCGAATCCCATGATGGCACAGATGCTGCAGAACCCGGCGATGATGTCCCAGGCGCTGCAGATGATGCAGCAGAACCCCGCCATGATGCAGCAGGTTAACCAGGCGATGAGCGACCCGAACGCCATGGCGCGCATGCAGCAGATGATGGGCGGTGGCGGCGGCCTCGGAGGGTTCGGCAACTTTGGAGGAGGCATGGGCGGCGGGTTCGGCGGCTCTCCTGCTGCCGCGAACCCCTTCGCACCGGCCTTCACGCCGTCCAACCCGTTCGCGCCGACCTCAACACCGAGTGCTCCAGCTCCAGCTCCAGCTCCAGCTCCAGCTCCAGTTACAGCTCCAGTTACAGCTCCTACTCCTGCGCCAACACCTTTGCAGCCGAGTGCTCCAGCTCCGTCAGCAGCTCCGAGCGCTTCCGAAGCCGCCAGCTTCGACGAGGACGAGATCGCCGCCGCCATCGCGCGGTCGCTTCAGGACCAGTAGCATTTCGAGTCTGTCGTTCAACTAGAGCAGCGCTCTAGCCACCAAGTCGGACGTATCATAGCGACGACACCAACATTGAAGCGTTCGTGATGACGACGAGGTGTGGTGTCGTCTCAAAGCTGCTTTCTCGGGTCGATAAGACGGCTCCGCACTATCTATAGGTCCGCCCAGATGGCCGCTCCTGATTGGCCGAAACCTCGCGCGAGTGCCTCCTCCACCAATGAGCAGCGACCCACTTTCCCTTTATGCGGTCGGTGGCGGCGCGGACGCCACCAGCCCTTCCGCGCGCCTCCCTCGCCGCCCGCGCGCCCCGCCGCGGCCCCAGCGCGCCGCCCGCCCACGCGCAGCCCCCGTGCTCTTAGCGCAGGTCTCCAGCTCTCGATCGCGGCCTCCGCGGCCTCCGAACTCGCGCCACAGCCTGAGAAAAGGCCGCGCCTCCTGCCCTCCAGCCAGCGGATCGACCGATCGGTTGGCAGCTACCAGGAAGCGTCGAGCGGAGACGAATGATGGTGAGCGACCAGCACCGCCAGGACGCGCAGCCGGGTGCCGCCTTGGACGCTGCGGCGCAGCAGTCAGGCGCGGCGCCGGCGCTCGACATGGCGGCCATGATCCCGTTCCCCAAGCTGGACGACGACGCCTCGACCGCCGCGGTGGCAGTGGCGTCGAGCGAGATGCCAGGCTTCGCACCGCTGCCGTTCGACGAGAGCCTGATCGCGTCCAGCGCGGTGACGTCAAGTGCGATGAGCGCAAGCACCGCCAACGGTGCGATGGCTACATCGACCGGACTGCCAGTCAACTTCTTCGTGGACACGGCGGCGCTCGCGCAGCACCTCGCGGCGGTGGTGGCGGACGAGAAGAAGCTCTCAGATGTACGTGCTGGGTATTGCCAGGAGGGACATGAGCTGGCTGATGGGTTCTAGCGCTGACTGGTGGATCGAAGCGCAGAACATCATGGACCTGATCCCTCCGCCGATGCCGATCGCGACCAGCGCTATGACCGCGACTGCTACTTCTGGAATGGATACTGCAACTTCTTTGACCACGTCGCCTGCAGATGCAGCGACTTCTACAGCGGTTCCGATGCCGGCGTCTCTGTCGACGCCGCTCGGACCTCCTTCGGACCTCATGCTGCGTGCGCTCTCGCCGCCGACATCTCTGTTGCCGGACTTTGTGCAGCCTCCGGCAATGGAGCTTGACGGATCATTGGTCAAGTCGGAAACATCTGCGACGGGCCCGGCGACGACTGCCTCGGCGTCATCAACCCCTACAGCCCTTGGTCAAGCAGCTCTTCTGAAAAAGGTGTGGCGATTTCTTTTTCAATGTTGATGCTCAAGGTTTCATAGCTGACTCATCGTTTCGGTGGTGTGGCAGAGGAAAAGTGTTGAGGCGTTCGGTGAGGTAAAAAATGAGCGTACCACTCCTGCTTCGACTCCTCCGGTGTCGTCGACGACAACTCCTCTCGGCTCTGGTCTGCATCAAGCGAACAACGGAAGTACCTCTGTTTTGAACGCTGCTGCCGCCGCTGCGGCTGCGGCTCGTGAAAAGGTCATGAAGGAGCCTCAATCGGGGGACCTTTACGAGTGTGTCATCACGAAGCGGAACGGTGGTCTGGGTTTGACCCTCGCCTGTGTCGACGACCACGTTCAGATTACTGGCCTCGCACCCGATACGCCTGCAGCGAACAGTGGCATTTGTGTAGGTGACACCCTTGTGGCTGTGTCTGGTCTCCCGGTCCGTGGACTGCAATTCTCGACTGTGATCGGTCGGCTGAAGTCAACGACACGAAACTCGGTAGTGCTCAAGCTGCGACGGAATCCTTGTAAGTTCAACTGAATGCACGCCCAATTGTGAACGACGTGCTAACATGTGTGCTGTGATAAGCAGTCCGCCAAAACTCGAGCAGCACCTCAACCTTCCGAGGTATTAAGCGGCAAGTGCGTGCTTCGACCAAGACATCAGAGAGCAACAGTGCGAATGTGCTTACATCCAAGAGCTTGGCGCTTGAGACACGCTTGGGCGGAAGCGTAAATGGCCACCACCATCTCCACAGCGCTGCTCATGGGTCCAATGCGAGCAGTCTTCTTGGTGTGAACGGCTCTAGTTCATCTTCGCCAGCCTCGTCAACCTCAGAGGGGCTGCACCAGTTGCAGGTCAAGACAGATCCGACCAACTCGACGTATTTTTCGACGGACCCGTCGATCTTTTCAATGGGCTCGGCGACAGTGTCGATGTCTGCTGCGCTCGCTAACGCCGACCTCGCCTGGAAGGTTACCAACGAGGAGAAGGACCGATATTACGCCGAGTGCCGCACTCTGCGTACTGAGCTCGCGCAAGCAATGGGTGCACGACGTCTGCAAAAGCGCCAACTGGACGACTACACGGGCCAACTGCAGCGTGTCGTGGACGGCTTCCAGCGCGATATGCAGGCGCTTTTGTCGTCGCCGGGGTCAAGTAGCACTAGCAGCAGCACGAACGACGACCTGGTGGCGTTACGACAGAAGCTGCTGGAGGTCAACCACGCCCTTGCTCGGCAGCAGACGGAAATTCTGGAGTTGAAAGAGCGCGATGCAAGACACGCTTTACCCGAAAGTCACCGGGTCAAGTGGCAGGTGCTGACGCTCATCCGCAAGAAGATCCTGGGAATGGACCTGAAAGCGGGCGTGGTGGCAACTGCAAGCTCAAACGCATCGGAGTCTAACCCGTCATCGCCGTCCGCGTCATCTAGCTCGTCGCTCACGACACGAAATGAATCAGCGAGTGATAATAAGGCGCAGAGTGGCCCGCTGGTGTTTGAGGAGCGAATCGAGGGTATCCGGCCGAGCGTATTTGAGCTTCTGTTTGGGCAAGACATGAAGGTGCACGCGACGTCGGCTGCTGCAACCGTGGAGCTGGACCTGGACGCGAAGGCCTGCACTCAGGTGAGCCACGAGTTTGCGCAGGTGATGCTGTTGGCAGCAACTGACTGTTGTTTACTTTGAGCAGATTCTGGGCTGGAACCTGCGCGAGCTCGTAGTGCAGGCCGCTGTGCCGTACGTGGTGAGCGTTGCGGGCTGCCTGCACGTCAAGTATTTGCAACCGGAGGAGGCGCTGGCCGTGTCGTGGAAGTTTGGCGTGCGCACTCTGAACTAACTTAGCATAGTCGAAGTAGAGAAACAAGGAAAACTGTAGTAACAAACGCGGGCTTCCGCGAGGCCATTGGCCTCGACAGCATCAGCTCCATTGTCGTCTTGGCCCCCTTTCATCTAGACGTCGATCAAGCAAACTACTGTAGGCAGGCAGTAGCCTTCGCAAGCTGCAGTGCTTTGGTGTCCCTGATCCCTGTTGACATCTTGGTGAGCTGCCTGCCAGTGGCTGGTGAGCTCGTCACCAACCTGATTTCTCGCCTTGCCTACAAACTCCAAGTGCTCTGAGCGGTCGCCTGCAAAAGATCGCCATGATAGGGTGAGATGGGTACAATCGTGGGTTCAATCTGGAGTCTCTTGCCTTTTGTATACCGGTTGAAGCTCGCCCTGTCGCTCCAGCCTGTGACCGTGCAACTCCCGCGCTCACTTGCTGATTTCCCCCCAGGCGCGCACTTTCTCGCCATGCTGACCAAGTGGCTGGCGCCGGCGGCGCTGGCGGCGCTGGCCGCGGCGGCCGACGCGTCGGCGGTCGACCGGCAGCTGCTGCGGCTGCGCCACCACAAGGCGGCGGCGTGCGGGGATGGGCAGTCGCCCATGAGCGTCGTGGGCGAGACCACGATCTTCTGCGTGAGCGGCCAGGCCTGCGTGGCGTCGTTCGCCTCGGGCGCGTGCCCGGGGGCCAACGAGGGCTACGAGGGCTTCCCGGGCGCCAGCTGCGCGGTGGTCAACCAGGACCCGGCCACGGGCGCCGACGTCTACGGCTGCGTGAGGGCGGAGGGAGCCCCGGCCCCGGCGGAGACGACACCAGTGCCGGCGACCGAGGCGCCGACTACGGAGGGGCCAGAAACGGAGGCCCCGGAGACAGAGGCCCCAGAGACGGAAGACGTGTGTACTGGTGAGAACGAGTCTCCGATGAGCGTGGTGGGTGAGACCACCATCTTCTGTGTCTCTGGCCAGGCCTGTGTTTCATCGTTCAGCGATGGCGCTTGTCCCGGTCCGGACGAGGGCTATGAGGGTTTCCCCGG